>JAPMOR010002652.1:183101-206540 GCA_026543865.1 Argiope aurantia | reverse complement strand
TGTGTGTGTTTAATTGGTTGCTTGAATCAGGTATAATTTTTTTTATATTTATATTAAAATGTATTTAACTGAATGATTTGAACTTCTTTTAATTTTGTACTACAATTATGTTTATTTAATATTTAATTTTATTAAGTGTATATTTTTCATATTTAATATGCTTACTATTCATTTTAAGTTTGCTGATATATTTCTTATTGTAAATATGTTGATGTTTCTGTTATTTTTGTGTTATTTAAAAATATGAAAGTTTTTTTTTTTTTTAAACATCAATATTCCTACAAAAGTATTAGTGCACCTTATGCCAATGCTTTTTATTTCTAACAAGTACACAGAAGTTGTGACTACTTTTAAAAAAGTACTGATTCTTTAAAAATGTAATAATATTTTTTGTTGTTGTTGCTCTGTTTCTTTTTGATTGTGAATAAATATTTAAATGTCCAAATTTCTTGTTTGTTTTCATAATAATAAAAATAATTTGAATTGTTATGCTTTAAATTTTTTTAATTAAAAGTAATTTATAAATTTTGGAAGTATTATCTTGAAATTCTGATTTTGTTCTTATTTCATTATCTGTATAATAGATTTATTATTCTTCATTTTTCTTTGATTTATGTTTTTTTTATGTACTATATATTTTGCATTTACTTCTGTGTTTTTTTAATGTTTTATTTTCAATTCTTTCCAGATAAAGCAAAGGATTTTTTTGATGATGCATCCATGGAACATGTGAGACACAATTTGTTCCAGCTCAGTTCCATAGAAGGAATGAACTGTGGGGGTCCACCTTCTGCCATTACATTCCATAGCACAGTAAGTTGAATTTTTTATTTATTTATTTATTTTGAATATTTCATTGCTATAAGAGTTGTCTGGGGCAGAGAATCAAATATCAATTTACCCTTAGCTGTGCTTTTTTAGAATAGTAATTAAAAATGCGGGAAAATTAGTTAATTGGAACAGTTATAATTTATATGTTTTTCAACTTTTTTAAATGATGTGTCATTAAATTACAAAAGAAGATTAATAAATTCTTGAAAATTCTATAGCAATTTTTTGAATTTCGATCATTCTGTGTATATTTTTTGGATGAAGAGGAAAAATGTGTAAAATAGAAAAGTTCAATTTTTAGTAATTGAAAGGTTATTTAGTAAAGATGATATTTAACAGATTGTTAACTGAAAAATCTATGCAAAAATTTTTTGACGACCTCTGAATAATTTTTTAGAGTTCAGATAAATGATGAAATTTTATTTTAAAGTTTGAAATTTGAAGTGTGGTGCATGATGTTTTAGTTTTGATTGCTAAATATTTATTGTTTTTTATCAAAGTTTAAAAAATGGAAATTTGAATTATTATTTCTCAAAACACATCAGTTCTTGCAAAATAAATTTTTCTACCTATTAATGGAACATAATATTTATTTGAATTATGGCAGTTTATTAAATTATGTTCATGCAGAAGAATTTATTTTAATTTAATCTATTAGTGATTAATATATTCTTAATACTTTCATTACTTTTATAATTATTTTATTTTTACAAGTTCATTTATTCTTTTTTTTTATACTCTATGTGAGATCTTCTTTTGAGACTGATTGATTGATTCTTTTTAACTATATAAATCAGAATAGATGTATTTAAAAAGAATTTTTTTCCTTCAATTTAAAAATTTTTTTTAACCAAGCTATAAAACTTTTTTTCTTTCTTTCTAATATATAAATTTTTAGAATTTCTTAAAAATCAAAATCTTTGTACATTTTTTCCAGACTTATTAATTTATCTCTTTGTTAAATTTTGTGTAGGTTGTTGGAAGAAGAGTTGATCCTACAGGCAAAGTACATATTCTTCTTCACTGGAATCCTGAAGACATGTAAGAAATATTTTTAAAGTAGTTTCTGTTTGCAATCTGGCAACCAGTATATTTTTTATCACATTTTATTACATAATCATTTTTAAAATTAACTGAATGTAATGGATATCTTTCAAAATGACTTACTGTGGACAACATTTTAGTGTTTCTTACTGATAATAATTCTGTTGTTAATATTCAACTATTGAAAAATAATGAGGAGGAATCTCAGATAATTTCTTAAAAAGTATGTTTGGAAATGTATGGATGGGGGGGGGGAGAATGAATTCTATGTAACATAAAGTAGTCCCCCCCCCCCCTTTTTTTTTGAATTTGAATGAATATATTACTAAAAATAAAACATGGATTTCTGCATCTTGAATTCACTTTTATGTTATAATTTTATAATGCTTTTCCTGTGCCTATTTTTTTAAAAACAAATTTCTTGGGAAAAAGAGAGTGTGAGCATTCATGATGTAAATTTATTGCTGAATTACAAATCTGAGTACTGAAAAATCCTGCTGTGTAATTACTGGATAGCTCTGGTTTGAGACACATCTCATTAAAATAAATTACCATTTTTCATGTTGTTAAAACTGGTTTTATTTTGTCACTCTTGAACTCACGAAGACAGTCTTTATAATTGTTAGTGTATCAGTCAAGTATGTGTGTGATGAAGGGATGGGGATACATCTGATTGATTAGTTATTTACTTTTATTTAAACTAACTTTTTAATTAGGTAACAATCATAATGATGATTTCAAAAATGTTTATTATTTTTTTTTTCATCTAGTAAATACCAAAAAAAAAAATATTGATACAATATTAGTAAATTATTATAGATCAGCTTTGTCCACTTATATGAAAATGGATTTGAAGTAACATTGAATTATATTTAGATATTCATTCAGAAATTGATAATATTTATTGTTAGTAATCTTTCAGTCTCTTTGCAAAATGATTTTCAGTTTCGTGGTTTTTATAAAATAAATTTTTGAGTATGTGGCATGTTAGTTTCATAGAGAAAACACAAAGTTATGTGAAATCAATGTAATATAAAGAGATCAGTATAGAAGGTTATGTTTTTAATTTTTAATTTGGATACAGGTTCTTTAGGATGAGAATTGAATATTAACAGAATTGTATTTATTGCTGTAACTTCTTTTAATTTTTTAAAATTAACTATAAAATATGCTAACATGTTTTTCGTTTGAAGCAGTGGTAAGGGGAGAGGGAATGATTGAACAACGCTATAACATAAGAAAACTGATTTATCTAGAAGTGTTTATTAGTTCCTTACTTTACTTAAAAAATTAATAAAATTCAGCAGATCTTATAAAAACATCAATATTTGGAAACATAAATTAATCAGAAGTTGTCTCTATTACCTCTGTTCTGCAGTATTTAATCCTTATTGCTAAATTTGTTCTGAAGTTATTCTTTTTGACATGCTAGTGAGCAGAGATTTTATAATAATTCCAATGTCTAATTTTAATAAAATGAATGTTATAAATGTAATTTAAATACTATGCTATTCAAGAATTGAAAAATTCTCATATGCGAGATCTTGATAAAGCATATAAAAATGAAAAATCATGTCATGCATATTGCTTTTATTTTAATATTCATATGTACATGATAAACGTAGCTTTCAATTTTCTGTTAATCGTGCAGTAGTTACCACATGAATCAATATTGACACTAAATATAATTATTCAACACACATACATTGCTAATGACGCTTTACAACAACAACAACAAAATCATATAAATGTCATATAGTTTGATTAGCTCTAGGTAATCAGAAAAGTGCTGAAAAAATTAAATAGCCTGAAAATATTTTTCTCTCTCTTATTGTATATTTTTACTTAATTGTGTTATTTTGTTTCAATTATGAACACTGAATTAAAGTTTTTAATTTCATACAGAATACCAGACTCGTGGATACCCGAATCCGAAATCCTTTCCAATCTCCAGAAAACCATTCCACTTTCCAAACTACCTCGACAAGCCCTTCAGCTGCCCTCGATGGTCGCACTCAGCAAGACAGGGATTGTTGCACGTCCAGGGAAACGCAAGCGCAAGTGAGAGGTTGAGAAAATTTTAAAAATAAGATTAAAAAATGACAAAACTTATCACCATTTAAGTGCCACATCCAACAGCTTGTGGAAACTTCTAATCTTCAAGCCTCGCTCTCATCACATCATCTGTGTCATTCAAGTCACTTCCAAAGTACCATTTGCTGTACTTTTCAGTTGTGTAATTTATTTTTGTGGCCTTTAGTGTACCATCACCTATTGCCATCAGATTTCTTTGCATGAAGTTTGGAGAGAATTGAACCGAAAAGGGTTGAAACTGATAAATAGACACTGCTGGGTCTCTCAGAATGTCAGGTCTGCAGAGTGCCTTTTTTCACCCTTACAACTTCTACATTCACCTGTCTTAACTTATCCTAGTGACAGTTTGTGGAACAAACAGGTGACAATTGTTTTTGAAAAAAAAAAAAAACCTTAAAAAATATGAAGTTGACAAAATGATACCTCAAGAGAATGATATGGAATTAATATATTTGCTGGAATGCAAAAAGCTGGATCTCATTTTCCTGTACTTTATACTTACATTTGCATTTGCTGTAATATATTTTGAGATTTTTCTTGCTTTTTTGCAGTGGAATGATTCTGTAAATCAAAATAATTGATGTAATTTATTACTGAATATTATTTATTATCTATGGACCTTATAATCTTATTAAAAAGTATGATTTCTTTTCTTCAAATAAGTATGAAATATTTTGCAAGTCCCACTATTATTGTTTTGTTGGCTATTTTTATTGGGGTGTGAATATCCATAATTTTTATTTTATTTTATTTTATTTCATATATGGATTATTGGTCTTAAAAATTGTTTTTTTAAACACGCCTCATGATCTACTTATTAATTTCTTAATAACTTATAATTTTGTCATATTATTATTAATTTGAAGTCTTAAATTGAAGGAGTTCAAGACATTGCTTTTGAATGCATGAAATATTTTAAATATTCAATAACTAACATTTATTCTGAAATGCATAAAAATATAACACTGTTTAGTTACAATTTTTTTTAAATTTAAATTGTTGAAACTATTTATGTTATAGTACATGTATTTTTAAACAAAAACTACTTAATGAATCTTAAATTATTTAAAAATTATCTTTTCTAATTGTTGAATGATATTGAAAGTACTTATTGTAAACTGAATATTTAGGAAAGAATGTCAAAAAAAAGAAAAAGAAGAATCAAATCTGAAATATTGGAGGGTTACTGTTATTCTGTGGGTAAAATTTTTTTATACTGTTGAATAAGTCAAAGCCTAAACATCATCACTAAATGATTTTCAGTATCACTGCCTATTGTCAATAAAGTACAAGGTGAACTGTTGGCATATAACTGTAATTCAAAATGTATATCAACTATTTTTATATAATTGCCATGTAGAAAGAATTGTTGAAAGATATATCACTCATAAAAGAAATTGCACAGAAGAGGAATTGGAAAGTCTGGAGGATGTTTTTCTGCAGTATCAAAAAGAAAAAAAAAGTGAAGAGAAGTGATTAAAGTGTAGATAAATTAGCCTCAGTTGGTGTGAATAGTGGTTTATAATGTTGCTCTCATGGAATTGTCAGTGTTAATAGGAGCTCTGTGCGCTATCGTATGTCTTGTATTTTACTCTGCCATGTTTTGTGTGTCATGTTTTATTTTCTTATCTTTGGCTATATTATTAGACTTCTTCCTTTAGACATAAGTTGCATCAAAGCCTAAGTAAATTAATTCCATTCAAATTGTACAAAAGTGACAAATTTACATTCTAAATTTTTATGTCATTCCTGTCTCAAAAACAATTATGTGGATAGCCTAATTTTCTTTCTTTTCAATCTAAGAATTATTGGTTTTTCTCCCTTATTTCATCTTCTGAAAATGTAAAACAAATTAAGAACTGTTCTTCTTAATTAAAAAAACTAATTTGGATATAATTAAATTATTGTTATTTAAAAAAATCAACTATAATAATTCAGAATGATGTTTTTTTAGTTATCTTGGGAATTTATAATATCCCATGTATATTGCATATATTAATATGATCACCATACAAGATTATATTAATGCATTTTATAAAATTTTAAAATTGAGGTATGAATAATATGCATTTATTTGAAAAAATTATGTTACTAATATGTTAAATGTATTTTTATCTTCATAAAATAATTGAAAACATTATGACATTTTTTCTTAATGAATTCTTGAGGAAGAAGTCCCATAATGCACCACGAAGATTAAGAATGCTGTATTTGAAGCACTGATACTTCTAAAAGTGCATCTTGTAGATAGGTACAATCATTTCATTGTCCTTTGTTTAATATTTTGTATTTGTAGTGAATTTCTTGTGTTTGTGATCATTCATTAGCCAAGGTTTTTTTTGTTTTGTTATTTAAATAATTTCAAATTATCAGAATAGTCTTTTTTAAAACTGGTTTCCCAGCAAATCCTTTCCCCACCCCACCTATTCTGTTTACTTCCCCCCTCCAGCATTTAACTCATGGGACCAATTCCTTTTCTACTTTTTTCAACACAAATAGTTGAATAAACTTTGATGTAATCAGTAAAACATTTTGGCATTAAATCTGAATTTCTTTTTAAAATTCATTTTTGACTGCTTTATTTTAAAAATTGAATGACTATCAAAATAGTAATATCAGTTATGCAAAACATCCACCTTCATGTGATTTTTTTTGCCTGTTTCATATAGTTTTTTTAATGGATTGTTTTTATTTCATTTAGTTATAAACAGCTATAAGAAATAGTTGATGATATAGAATTTTATTTTAAATTAATTCTATCACATTTTCACTTCAACTGTAGGTGTAATTTTGGGCATAGGCCTATAGATTTGTTCAAAGAATAAATAAATAAATAATTGAAATAAAATTTAATTTTTGCAAAATAAGGTTTTTTTTAATACATTTTTTTGTAAGCTCTCTAATAATAGAATTTTAATTCTTACTATTTGGAAGAAATAAACTAGAAATTGATAATCAACCTCTTATATACATTAATAGATAGAATTATAACAACAATTTTTTCATCTAAATTTAAAAAAAAAGTATGTTGGTTTAAATTTTGTAAAATTCAAATTTTTCCAAAATATTTAATGATGAAAAAATTTTAAGACATTCATGAACTTAAAGGCATTAAAACTATCCATTTGAAAGAAGCTTGAAAGTCCCTTTTAATTTAGAACTTAAAATAGATTTAATTGAGTACAAAAAATAAGTATTTTCAATTAAAAACATTAAATTTTTTCTTCTTTTATGGGGTTTAATACAATGCAAAAAAGAAATATTTGTTATAATGTAATTTATTCACATTTTTCATAGAATTGGTCCTCTTAAACATTTTATTTTTATATTAAAACTATTCAGGTAAATTAAAAAAAATGTTTATAATATTTGTCTAATTTTTGTAGCTCTTGAAAGTGTTCATTTGTATTCTGAAAAAAAAATTTTTTAGTGATTTTTTTTTAATTAATTTTTTTTTCTTTTAACACAAACAAATAAAGCAAATAAAATTTTAAAATTAAAATTTTATAAATGAAAAATAGAAAACTGTATTTAAATTAAATGTTACATTTGTGAAAATTTTATTCCATAATTATTTATTGTAAAATATGTCTTCTCCTTTTGATCAATCAAAATGTTGCTGAAAAATTTAATACTTTTGTTGTTGTAATAACGATTACTTTTCTTTTTATTAATCATTCTCTATTATTTCCACTGTTAATGTTAATTTCTGAAAGAAATATCTAAAGTAAAATGGGATAGTATATGAAAGTAAACTTATGAAATTGGAAATGATTTTTACATTTGATTGTATTGATTTCATTTTAAAAGTGTTTTCTAAGCTTTATGTTACAATATCATCAAATAATTTATGAAGGGAATAAATGCATTCTTTTATATAGCATGCTTCTTACTTGTAAAAATCAATACAATATTTCAAGTCATATTGAAATTTAATTTTATATTTATGTGAAGGTTTTAATTATAAGAAGTTTTCTTTTCCTGGATTTGCTTAATAGCTATTTCTGCAAAAACTAATAATATCCAATAGAATTTTTATTGTCTGGGATACTACATTCTAGTTTACACTTTCTAGATATTTTTTGAATCATTAAGGATGAACTTCCATTTCTCTTTTTATGATATTTTGAATTCTGCATACTGTACTCATGTAAAGCCTTACACATATGTGCATTTTATCTTGGAAAAGTTTATACATTTAATATTGAAACCTTCTGAACACAATAGTTTTCAGGTTAATGTATACTCCACTGTACTTAGATTAGCTTCTTCATATTGTTATTTATAGTGTTTGTGTGGGGTTGTAATGCAGTTCATAATGTGTATTTATGTATTGGAGACTAGTATGGAAAAAAAATCAGCTACATCACTGCCATATTTTATATGTGTTTTTATATCACATATACTGTGTTGTATTTATATTAGTCTCTTGCAAAAGTACTGCCCTTTCACTAGATTTTAATTTCATATGTATTAAATTGAGTTTCATTTCCATCGTCAAAGGGCAACAAGTACAAAAACAAACCATTACATCTTTTCATGTTTGCTCTTTACCAAAATATTGTTTCATAATGAGTTTAAATCAAAAATAAAAGTGAAGTGAACCATAAGTGAAAATGAAACAGTGTTGAAAATTGGAGGTATTTAACTTTTCATGTCATATCTTAAAAAGAGAGCAACCTTATTAATTTAAAAATAGTAGTAAATAAAATAAGATATTTTAAAGTTTTTTTATCCATATTTAGGAAAATCATTAATTAAAGGTTGTTTCACTTACATTCTATGCAACTTTCACAATTACTAAATTTGAAGATTTCATAAGTGCATTTTATGGTTTAAAGGTTACACTCATGCCTTTAGTTTTACAAGTGCCATAAATGAGGTCTTACTAAAAACAGTTTTTAAATTTTATAGATTACATAATTTTCTTTTATACTTTCTTTGTAAACTGCATTATTAAAAATCAAAGTATTTATTCAGAATTTTTGGAAATAATTTGAAAGTTTGATTTCATAAAACATTATCTCTAGGCTTTACTGCCTAGTTTGAAATGGATATGTAATGAAATATCTCTGGTTTATCTGTAGGATACTAAAACTGACTAAACGCTTTTGGCTTAATATCATAAGAGATACAAATATTATTTCTTGTTTTCTTTCCTCCAGAAGTAAAAATAATTGATCACGTCTGAAATATTTAGTGGAGGGTCCATAGTGTCAGATTAAATCATAGAATTTGCATCTAAAAATATTTATTGAGAATTAAACATAATAACCCTGACATTTTATTTCAATCCAAAATTACATACTTGCATAACTGTTTTTTTTTTTCACAAACAGTTGTAAAATTTTTTAAATTAAAAACCATTTATATATTTTTTAAATTTATATTCATTTGTTTTTTGTCCAAGAGAGTAGAAACTATTCAATTAGTTTTATTCTTCAGTGTTTTGTACTTTTGCAAGGGACTTGCATCAGAGTTTTCCTCAATTGTGATTCTGAAGAGACCAGAGCTCAAGACCATCGAAGTCCACTGCCTCTAAAGGGGACCCACTATGTGGGTATCCTGACACGAGTCAAGTATTTTCAGTCTTTGATTTTTTTTATACTGTCACAATTATACATTGTAATAGCTTATTGTATATGACTGTTTTCCCACTTGTGCTGCTGCACTGTAACCTGTTATACATGATTTTTGTATACATTTGCTAATGATACATGATGGGTTGTAAAAACATTCAAACTTATACAGAATACATAATGTATTTGACTGTCTTCACGTTTCTGATTTTTTTTAGTTACACATACATAATATTCATTCATATTAAAACTTGGGATGTGGTTGCAGTCAGGATATAACTGGAATTAACTATATTTTTTACATTCTAAATTCTGGAATTTCCAGATTTATTCTATACAAATTCATTTTTCACATGATGGGATGTAACAAAATACATAATGTATTTGACTGTCTTCAAGTTTTTGATTTTACTTAGTTACAGATATATAACATTAATTCATAATAAAAATGCGTTTGTAGTTTGGATATAACAGGAATTAATTGTATTTTTTACATTTTGAATTCTGAAATTTCCAAATTTATTGTATGCAATTTCACTTGTCACATGATGGCATGTAAAACATACAAACATATATAGAATGCATAATATATTTGACTATTTTTAAGGATTTTTAAAACTAATTATTTAGTTGCATATCAATAAAATAACTTTATAATAAAAATCGTTCATATGATTGTAGCTAGAATATATTAAAATTCTAAATTTTAAATACAAATTCATTATTTTTATAAGATTTTGTTCTGGAGAGGGAAAAAAGTCTCCATTGTATGAAAGATATTCTGATTAAATGCATAGTATCCTTGAACGCTGAGAATAGACTCTTATTCTCATTAGCAAAATTATTTTTCTGATTTCTGATGAAAATTTTTCACATCACAAATCATTTTCAAGATTTATAAAAATTCTATGCAATTATGCATCCCTAATGCTTAACCCTTTGCGGTCGTTTGTCTGTTTTCGGTCACCAAAACATTTTTACCGTTCCGATCGTATGTCTTCTCTCAGCCATCTCAGCAAAGAAACATGCTAAACTTATATTGCATTCATCGTATCTTAATCTCCATTTAGGATATATCAGTTTGCACTTACTATGAAAGAACAAAAATAGCTAAGGAACTTATTCTAGAACCAATACGGTGCTTCTACCATTTCGTGATAACAAAACCTAATATTAATAGAGCCGCCTCTGACTTGCCATGCAAGACGCCGTAGCGAGCCAGTTGCATCTCGAACGGAAAGAAATCAACAGTCTGTGGAGATACTGTGTAAAATTCGAAACAGTATTTTACAAATTGTTTTTACTGTAATTTGGCATTCTTGCACTTTAAGATATTTCAAAAATAATACTCCAAAATGGCAAAAAGAAAGTTACCGATAGAAGTGTACTGTGAACTGAAACTAGCGATGACGAATCGTATTTTGACAATTTGAACACTGACTTTGATATTGCAAGTAATAACATGGAGCATCGTCCTTAGATATAGAAGAAAGACTTAATGCCAGATTACATATATTGCGGCAATGTCAAGACGTCACGAGTATCGACTGTGCTATCTGTTCCAACTGAAAACTCAAGGCGGAAGACGCCAAAAGAATTATTTTTGCAACTACTTGGCATTGAGAACAAAGACTTCACATTGAAGACTGTTTGAAAGATACCACACATGTAATTTTTACAATAAAACATAACATTATGTTTACAATATCGAAGTTACCAAAGAATGAGTAAATTGTGTTTTTTCTTCATAATCTTGCATACTATGTATCACTGCTCGCTTAGCGGAAATTAATTCCAACCAGCACGACACCTACGTCCAAATTTAATACGACTGCAAAGTATTAATAAGCTAACTACAAGTTCTAGATGAAAATAAAAGTATAAAGATTCAATATATATAAAACTTAAATCACACTAAACTTTCAAATGTCAATAAAAATATATTTATATAATTATTTTATTTCTTAAAAAGTTAAAATATTGCATCATACAACTTACTGGAAGTATGCCAGAATAAGAATATTATCATGTTAGAAATTGCCGAAGAATGAAATCGGGTTCCTTGCAATGCAAAATCATTGACATCCAAATTCCATTGGCGCCAAAGTTAGCTTTATTTTTTGGGAATTGTATATTTTGTATGTAGTATATGAGAAAGTAAACGTAATGCATTCTTCCAAATTTCTTAAAATAAGAATAATTAACCTAAATTAAATCACGAACGTATTAAAAATGTGAAATTTAATTGACCAATTTTTTCAAAGAGATACCTCATCACTGCCTTAGACCACAAAATAAATAAATTCGCTGCTGCTTTTAACTGAAAATTAATACCAACGAGGACTAAGATTAAAAGTGAAATTATTTCTCAATAATATTTTATATATCATTTTTGAATAAATATTAGAAATTAGTTGCCTTCTGCGCTACAAGATTTTAACATACTAGGGTGTTCAAATGAAAAAGTACGAAACGACACTGTGGGTATAAATGAAGACTTTATTCAAAGTATGCACCATAAGCCTGAGCACAACGATCCCATTGATTAACGAGCCGAAGGATTCTTTGTTTCCAGAATCCCTGTGGCAGTGATGAGACCCAGTCCTTCATAGCGTCCTGGAGTTCGCCGTCCGAGTTGAAGCGCTCCCCTTTCAGATGTTTTTTCAAAACCCTTAACTCCGATGTGTACTGTGAGACAATCCGAAGACTACGCAGGTCCATCAAGAACAAAAGTCCGGGGCTACTCATGGAGGGTGTGGTTCTGTTCCATGATAATGCGCCTACAGGGTCACATACGCGGAACTGGACAAGTTCAAGTGGGAGCAGCTCGACCATCCTCTCTACAGCCCGGACATGTCGCCCTGCGATTTTCATGTGGGTGGTGCCCTGAAAAAACTAATGAAAGGAAAACGCTTCAACTCAGATGGCGAACTCAAGGACGCTGTGAAGGACTTGGTCTCGGCACAGCCACAGGAATTCTGGAAATAAGGAATCCCTCTGCTCGTTAATCAATGGGATCGTTGTGCTCAGGCCTATGGTGCATACTTTGAATAAAGTCTTCATTTATACTCACGGTGTCGTTTCGTACCTTTTCATTTGAACACCCCTTATATTTGGCTTATTCATCACATTGGTTGTATTTATTTCGTTATTTAACTTTTGATTCGTGAAAGCATTGATTGCTGCCAACAATCAATGTATAAATTGGGAAGTGGAAGGAACTGCACAAAAATATTTCATTGTGTGAAATAAGATTTAATGAATAAACAAAATGAAAAAAAATGCTTTGCAAATCAATGAAAGTAATGATTTAGATCTTTACATTTGGCTTTTCAAGAAACGTTCGCCTAAATAATTTTCTAAAAATATATGCGACTTAATTACATTTTTTTTAACATTATGGTTGAGCATGAACTCATGAATCTAGCACTTAGCAATAATTTCATATTACTTAGCTAATTATAAAAAGTATATTTAAGCAAATAATATCATACAGTTGAATAACTCATTTGCTGCTAGAAATGAACTTGTCCTCAAAAATATGACATTATCTTCTTATGAAATACACGGTTACGTATATTTACAGGAAAAAACAAACATTACAAATTTTTAAATAATTGAAGTAAAAACAAAATAAATGACGCACCATATGTAATTTTGAAATATACACTTATATGTTCATATAATGACAAGTGTAGGCTGGAAAAGCAACTCTTAAGTATCAATAAATATAAAATATCTAAAAAAGCTAAATTCTTGGTGGAAAAAAATATATCTTATTATATTTATATACAATAATGTTCTTCAATTTTGTATTTTCCATTAAAGTCGCATAAAATCCTAATGGTCATTTCAAAAATTGTGTTAACAAAGTGTTTATAAATCATATTAGCGTAAATGAATAGTGTAATTTTATAAAATTCTCGTTTTCATGCAGAGTAAACATAAAATTAAATGCAAATTTTATTAAAATTAGTTCTCAGAAGCAATTTTATTTTTATGACTTATGAGTTTTGTGTATTCTTGTATGAAAGAATTAATTCGAAAATAAGGAGAGCTTCTGTTTTCTTATGAAACGTACAATTAAAAGTATTCCTAAATTTAGAAGCATTGGAAAACTAATAATTCAAGTAAAATCACATCCCAAAATAAAAGTTATCTTATACTTAGTATAATATTTGCAAAAAAACCTATAACGATACGACCATCTAAGTTTCCATAAATTAATAGTAAATAAAATATAAGAAACATTCAAATCTACAAATAAAAAAAATTGATAGGAAGAAATGAAAGTAATTAATAAAATTAAGTAAATTGCTTCTAAAAATATAGGCATCGAGATTTTTTTTTTTTTTTAATATTGGCATTTTAGTGAAGGCTATGAAACTTGCTAAATGAATAATTATCTCAATTTTTCAATGGAATTAATGAAAATAATTAAAAATCCGGTAAATAGGCGTATGGTGAAACACCCGACAGGCTGAATAACAAATTGTGCTAATTTAGTCTAAACGAACAGAAAGACAACAAAAACAGCTGAAATGTACACAAAACTGTTTGTTTACTGCAGCACTTGCAGTAAACAACAGCACACAAGTAGCAAATCAATAATAAATAAACGTCTTAGCCTCAAACTTTGGATATAAAGAGTGTATATTTAATTTCCGTGTTTTTCAGTTACCAAAAATATAAGACATAATACTCATACACAGCTAAAAAAGCTAATTAAGATGAAATTGCCAAAAAATTACTAATTAGTAATTGTAATATTGCAATTTACCAAACAGTTATAACATCAACTTTACAGGAAGTTTATTCAAATGCTGCCTTTACAAACGAAAACAGTCAGATTATTTTATAAAACTATGTACATGAGATATTCGTTTAGAAATATGTAATTTGTATTTATTTTATATACATACTAGATATCATTTATCATTGTTCTGTATTCTATTTAAGCAATTCGCCAAAATTTGAAAATTTTTAATGAATAGAATGAAAATACATTGTATTGATAATAAATAAAGCTTTGCATACATATTCTTAAAATGTGTTACGTTAATATAATTACCGGGAACTACATGTAACTCGCAAATTGAATGTTACAAGCCTTATCAACATTAGTTCTTATTTTAGAGACCCCCTCCCCTCGCTAATTTAATACCACGCTTTGTAAGAAAAAAAAATGTAGCTAAAACAGATAATAATATAGATGAAATTGAAATTTGTGGAACGTAATCTTTTCTCAGATGATAAATTGATAGCGAAATTTTCCAAATACAGCAATTTTGTTTGGCGTCTCTTGGATTCGATGAGATTCCAAGTTGGTAAAAGAGTACAGATTTGTAAAATTTCAGTAATTCACTTCATAAAAGCCCATCTAATTAAAAATTTTGTGCAAAAATCATTATGCTGTATATCAACCATGTTCCAGTTTATCTGATATTTTGGCAATCAGGTAATTGAGAAATTGAAAGAAGTAATTTGATGGTTTCTTCAACTTTTTTTAAGAAGCAGATACATAAAACATATTTTATGTAAGAAATATACAGGGTGTTTATGTAGTCCTGGACCCATTTTGATGTTTAATAACTCGTAAAATAATGAAGATATAAACAAACTTATGGCATTTATTGATGGAATAACTCATATATTTTACTTTTCAGGTTTGAATATTTTTACTTTTGTAAATATCGTCTGCGCGTGTGGTTAATTTCAGATAATTTCATTTTCCAGTCTAAATATCTGTACTTTTCTAAATATCGTCTGCTTATTAATTGCATTTTTCTCTCTTTTGTTTTTGGCAACTATTGCATTGTTATGTTTACTTTTGATGTGTTTGTTCTATGTAGTACTTTTGTATGTGATGTTTTATTCCAGAGGATATTAAGGAGAATGTATACACCACAAGAGAAAGCACAGATTTTATGGTGGTTCATAGAAACAAAATCGATAGTGCAAGCACAGAGAAATTTCAGAAGAATTTACCAAAAAGATCCTCCATCCAAAAACAGCATCTTGCGGTGGAAAAAGAATTTTCTAGAAATTGAAAGTATCGCAGATAAGAAACGTTCCGGACGTCCTTGCACAAGTGATTTTGATGTTGAGCATGTCATAGAGACATTTTTACACAATCCTAGAATATCTGTGAGATCAGCGGCAACAGAATTGGATATGCCAACTTCGACGGTGTACAAGGTTATTAAGAAAAAATTAAGACTGCATGCATACAAAGTTCAAATTGTTCAAGTTTTGGAACCGAACGATAAGCCTAGGAGGATGGCCTTTGCAACAGACATGCTAAGGAGGATAGAAGATGCTGCTGATTTTCTGAAGCGCATAATGTTCTCCGATGAAGCATCCTTTCATGTTTCTGGCATTGTTAATCGCCATAATGCGCGCATATGGGGATCTGAAAACCCCCATGAATACCGTGAGGCACAAAGGGATTCCCCAAAGGTTAATGTGTGGTGCGGACTAATGCACGACCGAGTCATTGGGCCTTTCTTTTTTACAGAAAAGACGGTCTCATCAGTCGTATACTTAGACATGTTGGAAAACTTCATATTTCCACAACTAGCAGAGCCTGAGCCACATGTCTTTTTGCAACAAGATGGTGCGCCACCTCATTGGGGTACCATCGTTCGTACTTCTTTGAACGACCATTTTCCTGGAAGATGGATTGGGTGAGGAGGTCCAATTCCTTGGCCACCCAGATCACCTGACATAACGCCGCTGGACTTTTTCCTTTGGGGTTTGTAAAAGACAGCGTTTTCTGGAGGAGAGTGTCGAACATTGATGACCTAAAAGGCAGAATTACAACCGCAATAGACTGTGTGGATGCCGACATGCTTGCCGCTACCTGACGTGAAATTAACTATCGACTTGATATTCTCCGTGTGACGAAGGGGGCACACGTGGAAGTTCATTAACAAGGGCCATGAAACTTTTTGAGTCTATTTAACCATTTATGTTATTAATTTTAATCTATCTTCATTATTTTATGAGTTATTAAACATCAAAATGGGTCCGGGACTAAATAAACACCCTGTATTTTTTATACCTTCACTGATCATTGTTTTCCTCTAAAAATACGAGGTATTAAATATATATGACTGAATTTTTTTATAGCTTTACTTTTAAAAAGTGTTGAATTGAATCAATCAAATTATGACAATAGCTTTTTTAATTTTATTTACTTTTTGTGAAAAGTACACATTAGAAATTTGATTACACAATTATTTTCGATAAGTAGGCCCTTTCTTTTGTAAAGGTAACTAAAAAAAATATTTTAAAAAGGTACACAAACCCTCATATTCTCAACGCCCACATCCAAACAGCTTTTCTTTTCTTTTTTTCTTGTTTTTGTCGTTATTATTATTGTTCATCTTTATTCTTTGTATCCGTATTCGTTGATTTTTCTTTTCCTTCTTCTCTTGTGTTGAAATAAAAATACCATTTAATTAGTTTCTAACTCCTACCTGTATTTCTTTAGTCAAACCTATAACTCTCACATAGATTCATTACACGCTTTTGGACAATGCAAACTATTAAATTATCAGCTGTTAACCCATTAGGTTATTAATGCTGTAAATTTTCCAATAAAAATCCTTTTCAAAATCATAAAAATCATTCAATAATCTATTATCATTTTTAAAATTTGATTACAAATATAATATTAGTAACCACAAATAGATGAAAAGTCTATAATCATAGTAGCTTTTATGTAAATTTAAATTAATAAAAATTAATAATTTAATTTAATAAATTCTTTAGAGTCCTTTTAAACATATCGTTATGAAAAAAAGAAGATATAGAGATACAATCAACAAAAGAAGTAAACAATTTACGAATACCTTATGCATGTCCTAATATAATTTTTAATATTAAATATTTTTTATAAGTACCCCTTTAAACCTGTAAAAGAAATTCGATTAAACTATTAGATTCGACAGCCTTTTCCTGTCTACAAATATAATTAGTTAAATTAGAAATATATTCCCTATTTCTATTCTAGGTATTTCATATTAATTTTATTAACTAATATAAAAGTCTTTGTTTTATATTAATTCTTACATAAATATTTTGTATTAATTTCTACATTAAAATTTAAAGATTTTAATTCCAACTCCATATGCCAAATCAATGCTGCCATCTGCTATATTTAATTCGAATTTATAACTTTGTCAAATAAATTACTTTAGTTTCATGTCACTTTGAGTTGAAAGATATTTCTCTAATAAGTCATCATACTGAAAACAAAATAAATATTCACTTAACTTTGTATTTATTTAATTTATTTTCAGAAAAAATATCTTATTTAAATAAAGTAAAAAATGTTAAAAATGTTGGAAAAAAGATAAAGACAAAGAATTAAAGAATTAAATAGCAAAAATATCAAGCTTTTTCCTTAATAGTCCTTTGAAAATATTAAAAAAAAAGAGCTTTGTTAAATAAAATTAAAGTAGAAAATAAAAATTAATAATTGAAGTAATAAACATTTTTAGCGTCCTTTTCAAGCAATGCCACGAAAAAGAGAAGAAATAATAAAAATAAAATAAATTATTAAAGCAAAGAAGCAAACAAATGATAAATATTTTATTTAAAAAATTAAAATGTGTAAAAGATTTTAGTCGCTGTCTTGTAATGATACTTTTGGATATTTTGTGATATAACAGTAAAAATGCACTAATGATATACAAATTTTATATTGAAAAAAATAACAATTGCAAAATTAAGCAGACAAAGCATGTATGATTATTAGTATCATGATTAAGCAAATAAATTGTTAAACATTTTATGATAAGAATGAGTATAATAAAAATACATGTATAATTTCGAGTAAATATATTTCGGAAGTATAATTTCGATACTTCTATGTAAAAAATTATATATTTTTCATGCGATTGAATTCCAGAATTTCTGATTGCTTTATTCTGAATTTCTTACTCACAACTTTTTCATTATTAATGAATTTTTTTTTTTTTTTGCCCTTCTGAAGATAATGTATAAAGATTAATTAAAGTTATTCTACTAAAGTTAATGAGTCAGTGTGATATAAATTCATTATAAAAGCACTATATAAGTTATTATAAACATTAGATTATTAAACATTTCTTTTAAAACCATATGAATATTATTGTACGGTATGAATGTCTTGAGTTCTATTACCATTTACGTTCGATATTTCTTTTTATAATTATTATTATTATTTAGTTTCTAATTTTAATTCCATAATTCTCAAATATTTTTAATATTTGAAAATTTTTTTTTTGAAATTCATAAGTATATTGATTCGCACCGCCTTTTAATTTTTCATCTTTATAAGAAATATACTTATTATATGATCTTCGATCATCTGCTTTTCATTCAATCGGAACAGATCTTTTCAAATCTATGTTCGCAATTAAGTTCCTCTTTTTCCATTCGATCGATTTTTTTTTTCTTTCTCTTTTCTTCTAGATTCCAATATCTTTATATACATATTGCCATTTTTTAAATTATTTTATTGTGATAAAAGACTGGTGCGAATAACTTTATCCCATTGGAGCGCATTAAAAGCCTTCGTTTATTGAAATTTTAACACGCACGAGAGGAAGTAACTCAGTAAATATAACCAGCAGGAATGATTTCTAGACATTCAAATTACTATGTATTCAGGAGGGAGTATTAAGGAATAAACAAGCAACAATGACCGTAAATCAATCTTTATTACTGCAAAAATATAAATAAATTTATTGCTGTTGCATATGCTATTCTATCGTTGAAAAGAAAACTTTCTGTAAAGTTAATTACAAAAGAAGTTTGTCGGCACAGTTGTCGTTTGAAATTTACAAAACGTTTTAAAGAGAATAGTTCTGAAAATCATGAAACTGAATATAATTATTGTTTTAAATTTGCTGCAGGTGAAACATATTTTGAAAACTGTAAAAAAAAAAAAAAAAGAGAGAGAGAGAGAGAGAGAGAGAGAAGAGCTCTTTGTTTGTGAAACATTATAGAAGTGTTTGAAATGTAATATAAATAGAAATAAAAATAAATGCTATGAAAACGATAATTAATGCAGAAAATATCACTGTAAGAAATAAAGTTAGAAAGATTCGAACTTCTAGTTAGAAAAATCATATCATGCTAATCTTTAAGGAGTAATTCGCCTTTTCTTATGTTTTATATTTACTCACGTTTATAGAAATTATGATATGCTTATAAAAATGCATTCAATATCAAAATAAAAATATTCCTACAGAAATAATAAACAATGATTGGTGTAAAATGTATTTAAAAATTATTAAAATTGGAGAAAAATTTTAGAGTTATAAAATTGTTGTAACAAAGCATATTTTTCATGCAATAATATGTTTTGAAGTTAAGGCGAAATTCACATTTCGAATGCTTATTATTATTTTGAAGACTCCTTCTTTTTAGGCCCAAAATACTTATTTAAACTTTTCCTAGTTGATGTTAATTTGATATTTCTATTGATTTACCGTGCATTTAGTTTTTTTTGTGTACTTTTATATATCTACTTGTATATTTACTAAAATTCATTATTTAAATTCATACAGATTTATTATATTAAGATTTTGTATTTGAGACTGATAATCTAAAAACTGTAACATAATTTTATGAAACATTAAAAGATATTCATTTTTTTTCGAAATCTATATTTGTATACATTCTCAGTTTTTTTTCTTTCAATTTTTTTCAATTTTCAATTTTTTTTCTTTCACTTTTTTTTTTGAGTGATCGTTGATATTATTTTACTCGTTGAATGATCATTCTCAAAATGATGAGATGTTTCTTTACAATTACAATTTGACTTTTATATTGCCGTTTAGATATTCATCGATGATTTTTTTTAGGGTGAGGTGGGGAATAGGTTTAACTTTTTATTTGACTAATTCAAATAAGTTTTTTTTTTTTTTTTCCAAATTTTCACTGATTCAATTTTTACTGATTTTTCAAATATTAACTGATTGAAATTTTTCTATATATTATATTCCGAGTAATTTTTTTTATTCGAACATACTCAATGCTCTACTTTTTTATTATTGAAAATGGTATTTACATCGTAGAAATCTGGGATAATTTTAGCCAATAATAGAGCATGAGTTTCCAGAAATTATAATTTAATTTTCTTTTTCTTATTATATTTGTCTTTTCTTGCTTCATGTTAATTTGATAATCTTGTTGATTTACTGTGCAATTAATTTTATGTGACAGATGATTGTTTTTTTTATATCTACGCGTCTAATTTAAATTTATATTGACTTATTATATAACAATTTTGTATTTGAAACCGATAATCTGAACATTGCGACATAATTTTATGGAAAATTCGGCTCCCTGACTGCCTTTATTTTATAAACTCCTCTTTCAGTTTCTAACTCAATTTATTGTATTTATTATTATAATAAATACATTTTTTCTTTGTATTTTCTCATTTAATTCTTCGCAACTATTCATTCATATTTTTTCATCAACCTATGTTGCCTTTACTTTTGATTGCCTATGAATTTTTGTGGTATTTTGTTACGTTATTAATGCTGAAGTTATTTCTTAATTTCTTGAAAATAATAGCTGTTAATATGCAAGATACCGATTCTTTGTTATCACTTCGATTTTGAAAGCTGAGATTGTGATTTCCGACATTCATATTGAATTTTATTGCATTTTCTTTCGTAATCGTAGCATGATGTTTGTGTTGATTTTTGTTACTGTAAAGAAAAGATTCCAGAATTAAATTCTATCTTGTTTCAAAACGACAGGATTTGAAATTTTATTTCTATCATATAAATGAAATTTAACAGCGTGATTTGAAATTTTAATATTATCTGGTATTTTTATTACCTACTTGCTTTTAATAATGACAGTTATAATTTTTATTTAACCCATAACATTAAACAAATGAATTCTCGTGGATGCTAGTTTTAATTACATTTTTTAAACGAAATGCATGTTAACGAAACTAATTTATAATGTTATAATAGAAAAATCTGAGAAAAATAAACGTCACAATAATAATTTTATTCAAAAATGTATAAATAAAATATATTTATGTAATTGGTAGCTTTATACTTGCAGAGGGATTTTTTACTTCGTGTTTGTATGTTGTTCAAATGTTTAAACAATATTTTTAATATTTATGCAAACTGAAAAAGTAGCAACAATTTTATAATATAAAATTTTGAAACACAATAAAACTTGAGAATCATTTTTATGTGAACAATTTTCCTGATAATTAATTTTGTAATTGTGAGATGAATAAAAAATTTTGCGTATACATGAATTTAATAATAAAAAAATATTTTAAATATAACTTTTGATGCGCTGTTTAAAGGTGAATTGAATGAAAAATATTAAAAAGAAATTTATATATTTTTAAAAATTTTATTCATAAAAGTAGATTGTGTTGTTAAGTGGCAATTACTTTTTCGTTTTATTATTTTAAAACATCCTACGAACCTGTATTTTAATGTGAAATTTCATCAAACATTGCAAGTTGTTGAAGAGATTTCTAGCATTGCAATAATTGACTTTGAAATAAGACATTCTTGAAATTTTTTTCTCTATTTATTTTTAAAGGAAAATGGCTGTATTCGAAAAATGTATACGTATACAATAACAAGTTCGTAATTGTATAACCGAGTTATACGGATTATGTCACTAAATAATAATTTGCTAAAATTAGAATTAAAACAAGGTAGATTTCATTGTATGAAAATGCTTGAAGTCCTGGATTCAGTGATTAAAATGAAATGAATTTTGTTTTAATAAGGAAACTTACTGAGTGCTACACATTAATGCAAAATTACAAAAAAAATTATGGAACAGAAGAAAAGACAAACATGATACTAAAAATAAAAGTAATGAAAAAAAATTTTATCTCTAAAATAATGCTAAATTTTCCTTTATGTACTTATTTAGAAATGACTAAATGATTATTTCGCTCAAATTCAGTTAAAATCACACTAAAATTAGTTTAAAATTTATATGATAGATGGCGCTACCAAAAAGGATGACTAATTTCACTGAAATATTAAAATAAGTGAATAAATAAATCTTTAAAAAATTTAAAGTCGTGATGAAATATAGAGAAACTTATCTCATATATTACGCATATTAAAGCATGAAATTAAAAAAAAAGCTATAATTATTATGAATCGAGGAGAAGTAAAAGTTTAAATTGGTTATTAAACAACATGCACCAAATGCGCGATGGCGTATTTGGATAGGTAACTGATTTCTGATCAGAAGGTAGCGGGTTCGAATGCAGCGTGAACCAGCTCATAATTTCTACAATATGAAAATTTGTATTAATTATTAATACGCCGGATTGATTTTATGCATACTCAACTTCAGTAATTAGGAAAGAGATGATTAAATTAAAAATCATTAAATTTAATAGCCGTGAAACGATTCAAAAAGGAAATAATTAAACAAAATGAGAAACATGATGTTTAACGAAGAGGTATAACAAAGCGTATTTAAAATGTACAAATTCTTTAGAGAATATGGATCTAATTTCAGAAAACACTTCTCATATGAGAATAATGAAAAGGATGATTTTGTTTAATACAATCTTCAGTTATGAGCAAATGAAGCCACCGTGAAAGAATAGCAGCAGTATTAATTTCATTATAATGATCATTCATATCATAGGCAAAAATATTAAAGAAGATATAGGAATAAAATCAAAGGCGATGAATCCACAAAATAAAATATAAAACAAGTAGAAGAGAGAAATGGATTTTTCAAATAAAAATTGGTCAATTGTTCTTAAGAAAACATTTGAGAAAGGTTTGAAACGAATGAATCAAAAGCAAAATGAGCGCATAGAAGAATATATAAACCAATTTCAGAATGATCCTTACTTGGGAAAGAAATTGAGTGG
>JAPMOR010002652.1:157201-183091 GCA_026543865.1 Argiope aurantia | reverse complement strand
AAAACAAGAAGAAGAAAGATATGGATAATTCAAACACAAAGTGGTTAATTGTTTGTACGAAAACATTTGAGAAAGGTTTGAAATGAATGGATCTAAAGCAAAATGAGCGCATAGAAGAACATATAAACCAACTTCAGAATGATCCTTACTTAGGAAAGAAATTGAGTGGACGTGACAAGGAATACAGTCAATTTTCGGCAAATTTGGAGTGCTATAACACGTTGAGAAGGAATTGAAAACTGTAACGAGGCTGCAAGTGGGCAAAGGAGAAATATTTACAAAAAATAGTAAGTCGAAAATACATGCACACATACGTACATACAAACTGCAGAATATAATATAAAACAAGTAGAAGAAAGATATGGATCATTCAAAGAAATTGAGAGGACGTGACAGAGAATACAGTAAAAGAATTCTTGGCAAAATATGAATCCTACATCATATTGAGAATGATGCTGCAAGCAGAACTAAGGAAAAATGTTTACACAAAGTGAAAAGTTTTACTGCGTTCATTGTAACGTCCTCTCTATTTTTTGTCCAAGTACGGATCATTCTGAAGTTGGTTTGCATGATCCTCTATGCGCTCATTTTGCTTTTGATCTGATCGTTTCAAATCTTTCTCAAAAGTTATCGTACGAACAATTGACTAATATTATAGCATGATAATGAAATTAAATATTTTATTTTACTGATAACTGAATTTTTCATGAAAGAAATTCATCTTCTTCATTATTTTTAAAGGTGAAAATTTTCTGAAATTAGATTCATATTCTCTAACAGTTTCTTCGTTTTAATGGCGCTTTTTGATACCTCCTTAGTATATTTCTTATATCGTTTAATTATTTCATTTTTAACTCTCTTTACAGCTATTATACTTAAATACTGTTAGTTAAATATATTATTAGTTTAATCATTTATTTCTAAATTATGCTTGCTCAGTACTCATATAAACAATTGTATAGCAATCCTGATGTTTAGTAACTAACTGTCACAAATATTATCGCGCGTGCTGTCATGTCTATCTATCTTTAATTTAGTATTAGTTTTATGAACTGTAACCTAATAACTGTTGTTTGAATGTATTTTGAATTCAGTTTAAAAATTATGTGTTCTAAAAATAAGCGAAATGGGTGTAAGAAAACGCCTGCTTATTTCCTCTTGAACTTTCCGCTGTATTTTAGAGTTTTTTTTTTTTTTTTCAGAGCTATTCTCTACTCAGTAAGCATAGCCGTAGATGCGCTGGTAGCGCAATAGAGTATTACCTTGAGATAATACAACATTTTTTGGTACCCTAGGCTTGACTGTGTTTACAATAGCTATTGATACGGCAAATCTTGAAGATTTGAAGAAATCACGGAAGGCTGACAGAGCTGCTTTTACGAAAGCGCAAAATAAATTAACAGAGCTGATAACCTTGAAATGTGTTGATATTACCGAACTGGAATCAGAGCTGAATGTTTTTAAATCGAAAGCAGAGCGGCTTGAAATTACTCACTCGAGCGTCCTTGAACTTCTTTCTGAGAGGAATTTGACACAGAATTTGAAGTGGTTGACTATTTTCGTGATAGAGCTGTAAGGATTGAATCAAGAGCCAGAAGGATTTTAAATCGTCAGCAAAATGTAAGTACTATCAAAATTTTTACCAAAGCACCTCTATCATAAATTGTGATGAAAATGTTATTGAAAAAAGAAGGTTTAAGTTACCAAAATTGGAATTAAGAAAGTTCGACAGTGACGTTAAGGAGTATCTTTATTTTTGGAGCCAATTTGAAAAAATTCAGGTCGATTCTAGTATTGAAAATTTTGATAAGTTTCAGTATTTTTTACAAGGCTCTCGAACGAGAGAAGTGGTTGAAAGTTTCCTGCCAACTGGCGATAATTATCCTAAAGCAATTGATTGTTTAGATACAAGATTTGGTCGCAACGATTTACAAGTAGAGGTATATGTTAGGGAATTGTTGAAGTTGGTTTTAAAAAATAGTAATTCAAATTTTTCCTCAAATAATTTATGTGCATTATATGAAAGTTTAGAAGAACAGAATCTTGCACTTAAAACACTAGGTGTTACAATTGACAAAAGTGCAGCTTTACTGCATCATTTAGTTAAATCTTGGGATGAAATGAAAATTAGTGTGCCCCCGAGTTTGTCGCCAACATGGTAACCAAACGGAGCACTCTTCTAGCAACCCTATTGCGGTTTTGTTTACTGCTCTTTACAATGGTTGAGTTGTACATAAACTACAACTATTTCATGAAAAATGTTAAATTAAAAATAATAAAAAAATATCGATAAAAGATTTTAATTTTGTTCTTTATTATAATTAAAAGTTTTTTTTACAACTAATAAGACATTGCAATTTTATTTTTAATATGAATACGAACAGAAAATATTTATTGTTTTAAAATTTTTAACTGTCAGAATGCGCTTTAAAAAAATCGGGTGAAAGTGAATTATAGTGTGCACCCTACTGCTCCAACAATGCCAAGTCGAAAATAAAGATGGCGGGAAAAATAAACAAATACTTCAGCGGAACGGTTACGGTTACCATTTCCCGCCATATAATTAGGACTTTTTACTGATAAGTATTTTTTTTCCATACTGCCCGGTGCCTTCTACAGCTGTAGAAGGCACCGGGTAGAATTTTTTAACTTAAAAAAAACATCCTACTGCTTCGCTAGCAGCGGGAGCGGGAACATAGTAGTTTCGCTAGCACATTGAACATAAGGATTGTGTGGATAACAGAAACAGTACATAACCAAAAGAAAAGAAAGAACGGAGAAAGAAGGAACATTCTCCATACAAAATTTCAAACAAACAACCTTTTCCTAACTTCATCAACTCGGAAAAAAATATATTCCACTCACCCTTCATCCATTCTGCCGGTTCGATATCAAACCATTCTCAATACAAAATTTCAAACAAGCATTCTTTCCTAACTTCATCACCTCGTAAAAATATATACAAATTTAACTCACCCTTCATCCATTCAATAGGTTCGAAATACTCCCAACATAATAAATTATGAAAAGAACCAACCGTTAGAACACCAAAAGAATTACGAGAACTGCGAATTCCATTGCAGCTGTTTTTTAAAGTGAGAATGCAGACGATTTTTTAAAACGCATACTGAGAATTAAAAATTGCAAAAGAATAAATATTTTCTGTTCGTATTCACATTAAAAAAAGGAAAGAAGAAAATATAACTTTTAATTATAAGCTTAACTTTCTTTATTTAATAAACTTTTAATTATAATAATGAACAAAATTAAAATCTTTAATCGATATTTTTTTAATATTTTTAATTTAAACTTTTTTCATAATATAGTTGTAGTTTATGAACAATTCAACCATTGCAAAAAGTAGTAAACAAAACAGCATTAGGGTTGCAATATTAGCAACAAACTCGGGAGCACACTATTCTTCACTTAATCCAAAAATCGTCTGAATTCTTACTTTACGAAATTGTCTGCATTCTTTCTTTAAACATTTTATGCAATGGAATTCTTGGCAGTTCTCGTAATTCTTTTGGTGCTCTAACTGTTGGTTCCCTTGATAATTTGTTGTATCGGTAATTGTGCAAGAATGAATATTTGGTGAATGGGATAACAGTAAGTGTTTTGAAGTAATAAGTAAGTAATGGGATAACAGCAATTTGCAGGGAAAACGTAGTTTTTTAATAACTACTTTAAACTTTCAACTCATTCCGATATACAATACTTGTATTTTTTGGAAAAAAGTCTAATTTTTTGTATGCTTAATATATGTAATATTTTTAATTAAGTTCCATTGTGACCTGAAGTTTCCAAAGAATTCATTTAATTGACTAATTTAATATTTCCTTCCGACTCGAGTGGGTGTTTATAGTGGTGCCATCTAGGATGTAGAATGATAACTAATTTATGAAAAAATTTAAACTGTATGTGCGCGAAATAATTTTTCAGTAATTTCTGATTGATTAATTACATAAAGGCAAATTTAGCATTAATTTCAAGTTAAATTTTTTTTTTATTACTTTATTATTCTTTTTTCCATCCTATTATCAAGCATGTCTTTTCTTCTGTTTCATAAATTTTTGTAAATTTTGCACTCACCCGTAATCTATGCTTATCTATACTTCGATACTTCTATATCTATACTTATAATAAAGCTCAATGTGTGTGTGTGTGTTGGCGCTCTACAGGCCAGACCATTCAACCTACAGCTACCAAATTTGGCACGTGTATACCTTGGAGGCCGGGAATGTACACCTGGGGGTTATTTTTTCGAATTTTTAACTAGAATTTTATTTATTTAAAAATTAAGCGAAATTTTGACGTGTTTCTACTATAATTTCCGAAAATATTACCGCACAAAAAAGATTTTTACATGAAGTTCAAGATCAAAAATTTATTTTTTAAATGATACTAATGTTTTAATCTTAAAATTAAATTTCTATTTTTAATGAATTTTTAAATAAATATTTTAATTATGTTTTTCAATAATTTTTTTTCGTAAAAAATAAAAATTAAAATTAAGCACGTTTCGCATTCATGGAAAATATTAGCTTTTTTCAAAGTGTTGCCATCACATTGATTAAAGCTCCAATTAAAAATAAATGAAATCTTTTTGGAAATGAAATCTGCAAAAATATAATTTTCGGCACGTGTTTGTAGGAAATGAAACAAATATGAAATATTATTTTTTCTAAAAAATAAATTCAAGAAAAATTATTTTATGATCTTTTACACTCTCTATACAGGGTGTTTATTTAGTCCCGGACCCATTTTGATGTTTAATGACTCATAAAATAATGAAGATATAAACAAAATTATGGCATTTATTGATGGAATAAATCATATACTTTTCTTTTCAGGTTTGAATATTTTTACTTTTGTGAATATCGCCTGCGCGTGTGGTTAATTTCAGATAATTTCATTTTCCAGTCTAAATATCTATACTTTTCTAAATATCGTCTGCTTATTAACTGCAATTTTCTCTCTTTGGTTTTTGGAAACGATTGAAATGTTATGTTTACTTTTGATGTGTTTGTTCTATGTAGTACTTTTGTATGTGATGTTTTATTCCATCGGATATTAAGGAGAATGCATACACCACAAGAGAAAGCACAGATTTTATGGTGGTCATAGAGTTAATTTCCAATCAACTAAATCACTGACTTTTAAGAGTTAATTTCCAATCACTTAAACTGACTGATTTATGAAAATTTAAATATCATTATTCAATAAAAAAAGAATAATTTTAGATTTTCCATCGATCGCTTCAAAGAAAATACGCCAATCAGCGCGCAGGTTTCTCAAGATTAATTGGCCTAAGATTATGAAAATGTTCAGTTTTTCTAAATTTTTAACATTTAAAACTTCATAAATAAGTCTTAGTTGATCGTGGAAAATAGAAACATTCATTCATTTATTTAAAATTTGGTGTGTCCAGAATATTTCTCAGAATATGATACCTTACTGCATTAAATTTAGACTTCATAATTTTTGAAATATATTTATAGGTAGGAACAAAATATTATTATTGATTTCATTTCAATCCTTTTGAAAGCAAAACTAAAAACTGAATTTTATGCTGAATCTCAGAAATTTTTGTTCACTTATTGTTTGAGATATTACATAAACTATGAAAAATATTTTGTAGTTAACATAAGACTTAAATACCGAGCGATTCTGTTTGCAATACTCACATTCAATAATAATAATAATTAATAAATAACAATAAAGATGATAAATAAAATAAAACGCTTGGTTTTATTAAAAAATATCTTAATTGCAATTTAATAATTTACATTTTAAATTAAAGTTGAAGTTTTGCCGGAAATGACAACAAATTAGCAAAATATATATAGTAAATTGAACGAAACGATCTAAACAATATAAGTTTGGTATGACTATCAAAATTTGAAGATTAAAAATGTTTTGTTTGAGAATCCTTTAAGAGACCAGTTACTTAAAATATTTAATTGAAAATTGTAGTGAGAGGTAATACTGGCGAACCGGCTGGTCGCCAAAGGCGGCTAGTTTATAAATAAAGCTCAATGTGTGTGTGTGTGTGTTGGCGCTCTACAGGTCAGGTCATTTGACCTACAGCTACCAAATGTGGTGCATGTATACCTTAGAGGTTGGGAATGTGCACCTGAGGTCCCTTTTTTTGAATTTTTAATTAGAATTTTAATTATTAATTAAAAACTAACTTTCCCGCCAAAAAAATCTTCAATTTTCCCCACCGCCAAATGAGTAAGGCTTCGGTTTTTCCCCCCCAACAGTAATGAGGCTAGCGTTAACATTTTTCGGCCGATTATTTCAAACGATTCTGTTTATTTTCTTAATGTTTGATGCATTTAAAATTAAACATTGTTAATTAATCGATCTTTCAGATTCCTTCTGAAGTACTTTTGAATTAAAATAAAACAGAATAAAGAAAATTAAAAATTTCTAATCTGCATAGCGTTACCGTAACAGGCGTAAAAAAATTCACGCATTTTCCTTATCATAACTTGCGGTGAAAGTTCACGCATGCACATTCTGTTCTGATTGTTTTCAACTATTTTCAACGGATGCGGATTTGATTTAAATTATTTTTAGGTTAGTTATGTGCTTTTGTAATTAAATTGTATTTATGTGAGTTATATATTTTTTGTATATGCTTATAGTTTTAAGTACATTGTTTTTTTTTAAGTCGTTTTTTTTAAGTCTGTTTTCGACCGATTTTTTAAAGCGATTCTGTTTATTTTCTTAGTGTTTGATGCATTTAGAATTAAACATGGTTAACCAATCGATCTTCTCATGAAGTATCTGAGAAAGTTTTGTTGGCAAATTCTTGAGATATTGCATAAATTAAGAAAGATATTCTTTAGTGCCCTTAAGGTTTAAATGCTCATTGACTCTATTTTCAGTAATCATATTAAAAAAAGATACTTTGTTTCAGTAAAACATAGTATTATATTAATTGCAGATTAATCATTTCCATTTTAATTTAAAGCATAAATTCTACGGGAGCTAACAGAAAATTAGAGGTACATATTACATTATGATTGAATGCCTTTCTAATATTATGAGTAAATTATATGACTATCGAAATTTCAGTTTTAAAACATTTTAATGAAGAAGCTATTAAAATAAGAACAACATAAAATATTTAATTATTAAAATTTTAATCAGCATTAAGATTGGCGAACCGCCTGGTCGCCAAAGGCGGCTAGTATTCAATAAGGTTTCTCTGTTAAAACGAAATTCTTATCATTTTTATCATTGAATCGAGTACTTTAATCATTTTCATGCTAAGAAATCTACCATGTTTTAGAAAGGAAAAATTTATTTCCAGTTACTAAAATTTTAATTAGCAAATTATTATTTAGTTACATTATCTGTATAATCCAATTATGCAATTACGAATTTATTCTTGTGTATAAATTTTTAGAATACAGCCATTTTCCTTTAAAAATAAGGAGAGAAAAAAAATCAAGAATGTCTTATTACAAATTTAATTATTGTGATGTTAGTAATCTGTTCAACAACTTTCAGTATTATAAGAAATTTCATATTAAAATGCAGCTTCGTAGGTATAGCTTGAAATATTAAAACGAAAAATTAATTTGTACTTAACAACACATTCTATTTTTATGAATAATTTTTTTTAAAAAATATAATTTTTTAGTATATTTTTTATTTAATTCCCCTTTAAATATCACATTGAAAGTGAAATTTAAAATGTTACATACTATTAAATTCATTTATACGCGAAATTTGAAACAGTGATTTATTTCCTGTTTACAATCATCAGGAGAATTATTCACACAAAAATGTTTCTCAGGTTTTATTATATTTAAAATTTTATATTATAAAACTATTGCTACTGTTTCACTTTATAAACATTTAAATACCATGTAAAAAAAAAAAAAAACTGCTGCCGAACAGCTGCTAATAATCAGGAAATATTTTATTTGCACATTTCTCATAGAACTTTATAAAATAGTACAGATACACATTAACAATTGTAATTTAAACTACCATTTATGAGAATCAATGCTGGAATATTTTGGTTCAAATAAGGATGATAGTTTTCTTTATTTAAGGCAAGCAGAGAAGAAAAATACAAGCTAATGTTAAAATTTTAAATAGCGCTGTAGAATTTCATTTATTTGATTGAAATAACATTACAAACTTTACCATTTTGAAATAAGATAGGAATAAGATAAGATGAAATCTGAGATCATATAGCCTTATATTTAGAGTAACAAAAATCAACATAAATATCAAAATAAGAATAAAAAAAAGAAATACAATAAAATTCAATATAAGATGAACAAATAAAATTTCAGCTAGTAAAATCAAAGTGAAATCGGAATCGGTAACTTGCATACAAATATGTGCCACTTTCCAGAAATAAATAAAGAACTTCGGCTTTAAAATTGTCGTAAATACCACAATAATTCATAACAAAACAAAACTAAAGGCAACTCAAATTGAAGAGAGAATTTGAAGAATCAATGATGCTTTCATTGGTTGAGCTTTATCAAAAAGTAATTAACGTTTTCCAGAATTAAAAGATCTCTCCTGCATATGTTCCTCGATTATAAGTGATTTCATCGATAATAGTGTTATACCTTTCAGCAATTCAAGATTTATATTGGGCTTTCTTTATTAAATTTTGAATTGCAAACTTCAATTATAGTACAACTGCATAAACTTCAATTATACTACATACAATATGACCAGGGAAAATGTCTAACCAAGTTAAAGTAAATGCATCTGACCCTGAGGATCTAAGTTCAGAAGATAAAATTAATAATTGCAAAGAAGAAAATGATGTAGATGAAGCAATAGCCCAAGAACCTTCCATAATTCCTTTTGATCCCGAAAACGGGATGAAATTAGAATTATGGTTGGAATATTTCAATAAAATTTGTGGTGAGAGTAACAAAACTGATTTGTGAAAAACAAACAAGCAAAAAATGTTGCTAAACATCTTAAAGGGTAGCAATAACTCATTACTTAAATTTTTGGTTAAACATTGATAATTTTGATGATTTGTATTTATTAGCAAATTTTCAGCTAAATATTGTAAATTTTGCTGACTTTTTTCAATACAAATTTGATTCAAAAATGATAAGTTAGTTGATTAAAATATGTCAAAATTAATTACATAAAAAATTAACTTGTGGCAGAGAGTTAGGCCCTAATACCCAACTCATTCTAGGAGGTCTTATTGATGGACTGCCACCTCAATTAAAGTAAAAAGAAGTAGAAGAAGGGGGGGGGAGAAGGAAGAAAAGGGAGGGAGGGGCTCGCGTGATCGCCAAAAAATCACTTTGCTTACACCACCAACTAATTTTTCCAATTGCATCCCACCAGCCACCATGAAATGATAAAGTCTATATACCAAGTTTCAAAAGACTAGCTCAAATCGTTTTTTGAGATATTCTATTCACCGACAACGATTAAATATGTCAAAAATGCCGTCTAACTTAAATGGGACAAGGAACAAACCCAAAGTATTCCAGTATTAAGTCTTTCAATATCAAACCTATTGTGTTTATATCAAAAACAGATTGAAAAGAAGGTGTTCATAATTAGTAAGATCAACTAATGAAAAGGAAACAAACTGTGTATAATTGAGGGAGTAAACTTTTCTTTCTCTAAAAATTAAAAATTGGCAACTCATAAAAGTTAAATATTTTTCTTTATTTACTCTTATTTCGTGTTTTAATTGTTTAGTTTCCTATCAATTACTATAAAAGACATATCTAAGACTTAAAGGTTCAACAAAATATATTTTCGATTCTTTTTTTTTTTGTTTGTAATATTTTTTCAATTTCTTTACCGTTTCCATATCTGTATATCTATATCTATGTTTATATACATAACGCTTATGAAGCTGGTGAGTAGAGCGAGCAGGGATTGTAACCTCTTAGTTATATTTAATATAACTCACATTCACATGTTTAAATGAACTAATAATCCGCATCTCTTATTGTGTTTCTTGCGTTTTCTTTCATTTGTATATATTTGACAGTTTTGAAATTGTGTTAAAGTTTAATCATAGACTTCTACTGTTTCAAAATTAATTTCCATATTTTTGCACTCATTTTTCACCTCTTCTTTCACAAGATCCATATTTTCAGTGTTTTTGTTTCTATGCTACTTGTAAATTTTTAAAACTGATTTGAAAAACCTTTAATAACATAAACTTTATAACATGATTATATAAAATAATATATTTTATATTAGATGATTCATTGTGCGATAGGCATGATATAAGATTTCTTTCAAAGCACTCTACAGATCTCTCACCCTGGAGCTATCTGAGAAACACGAAATTTGTTCCTGAGTATTTTGTACTTAATAAAAAAAAGTCTTTCAAAATTAATAAAACGCAATTGAAATGTGAAAAATCTGAATAACTTCAAAGGCATATTATTGAATAAAAACAATTTAATACTAAGAAGTTTAATGCTAATGCTAATGTTAATAGGGAGAAAAAATAACTTTCCGGTTGTAACAATTCTATAACCGTAAAGTTTTTCTTTAATTTTAACAATATTTAAGTATATTTTACAACAGTAATTTTCATTGTTTCAGTCGCAACATTTTTATTTTGATATGAAATTCATTTTTCACAAGCATGTCATTATTTCTAAAATTAAAAGTAAATATTAAATACAAGAAAAGATTAATGCCATCTAAAATATTTACATGCTACACTTTTTCCGAGCCAGAAGTTCAAGTCTTTCTACTTTTTTTGCATTGAAATTTTCTGCTTTAATTATTCTCTTCATACTATTTATTTTGATTTAAATTTAAGCAACATTTGTAACACTTTTTATAATGGTTCACAGACGAAAGTTTCTTCATATTTTTTCTTCATAGTTTTTAAAATATGTCTCATGTTCAACAAATGCAAAACAAACATTCTCAATTTCATGATCTTTAGGATTTCTTTAATAAATTTGTAAGTATTCTTTTTTTTTCTAAGCATTTCTTCTTTCTATAGCAAATGTTTAAAGACATCTAGTCGACTATTTCTGTAATAATTAACTTGACAATAATCGGAAAAATTTCTTTTCTAGAAACCGAAATACATATGCAACAGTAACAAGTTTATTTCTATTCTTACACTAATACTGATTTATTAACGGTTATCACTACTTGTTTGTTTTTTAATATTCTCTCCTGAAAACATAGAATTTTGAATGTTTTAAAACTCTGCAAATTGCTTAACATATTTAAATTACATATTTCTAAACGAATATCGATATTTCGTATTCGTTTAGAAATACCTTTAAGCCATAGTTAAATCTATAGTTTTATAAAATAATCTGTCCGTTTTTATTTGTAAAACCAGGAATTGAATAACTAGAATTATTATTAAACTTCTTGTAAAGTAGATGTTATAAATATGTAGTAATTTGTAATATCATGATTGTTATTTACTAATTTTTTTGACAATATCATTAATTTAAGCAATGTTGTGTCTTCCATTTTTGGCAACTGAACAACATGGAAATGAAATATACTCTCATTATATAATTATCGTTTGATTTTTTTTTTGATTTCCGATGTATAAACTCTTCGTGTCCCAACAAGTATATCAAAAGGCTTAGAAACGTAACTCAGTACAAATTGATAGCAGAAGAAATTTCAAATATAGAGGATACAGATACAAATGACAGGAAAAATGGAGGAAACAAGAAAATGCACCCACGCGTGCTTGGTGGCTGACGCGCGTATAAATCTGTCGTGGTCACAAAATCTTCCATGTCGAGAGTAATACCACTGGGGTTACTGGATCAGGGGTGATCGTTCTCTGATTCAGGTCTAAATTACGAGTGAATGAAATGCGTGAGTGAAGTCCGCCTCGTAAAAAGGGTTGTGACGTGTATGTAGCTAAGTCGTTCTCTTGGCCCTAGATGGCGCTACTATAAAAAAACAAGAGACGTTCCCCCACCGGCTTAAAATCCCTGTCTTCGTAACAGCGGACTTGTCCATGGCAAGTGCCATAAAAAACAACAACAACAACTAAAAATGCACAAATACGAACAAAAAATAAAACAAAATTGCTCATATACTTCCGGAAACAAACAGTAAAAGTAAAGCATACAGTATAATACAATTGGAGAAGCCTGATCAAATAAAAATAAAATATTAAAAATACAAATACAAACCCATAAAAGTATATTCGCAAATATATGTAGGCAAACACACTGAAGTAAAGTTTAAATAATACGGGGGAAAATACTCTTAATATATGTACAAAAGAAAAAGAAGGATGATTTACTCTGTACAAAGGCAGTTAAATGAGGAGGCCAAGCTATATTTCTCTTTAGAAGGCAGTTCCTGAGTTTACATCTACCGAGAATACATTTGGTGCATTCAAATATCAAATACTTGGCATTCTGGATGGCACCATTGTAGCACGATCACCTACAAACTGAAGGATTTGAAATATATTTGAAAGTTTCTATGCCCTGTCAGAAACTGGATAAGCTTAAAATTAGACAGAAAGATATTAGTCTTTAAGCGTCTCTGTATGGAAGAAATAATTCCTTAGTGAATTGCGCATTATTTGACGTTTGATATAAGGTATTCCATTTAGATATGACCTTGTCTTGAAAGACATTCTTTACATAAGATTTTTTAATGCTCATAGGAATAAAATTAACTAATTTTGTAGCTTCTTTGGCAAGCCAATCGGCAAATTCCTTGCCATGGATTCCTGTATGACGTTCAACAAGAGAAAAGAATACTTGGATACCTCTGCCTCGAAGAAAACTCATTGCATTGTACTTAAAACAATTATTTGGTTTGGGGAATCGATGTTATTTAAGGCATATAAAGCTGAAAGGGAGTGGCTGCAAATTAAGAAATTCAATGAAAGGTTTTCGTTATCACGAATCCAAGAAACTACTTGGGCTATGCAAAGCAATTCAGACCGAAAAGCACTACATTCGTCTCTCATTCTGAATTGGCGAGTTTCAAATTCAATATAGTCTTGGGGAAAACAATAAATGCAAGGGACAACTTTATTGCTAATTCTTCTACAGCAGTAAACAGACAACAGGAAATTTTTCTACAATATTATTATGATAACTAATTAAGTTGAGAGTTCAGAAATTTGAAGGAAATCATCTAGACTCTTATGGGCCAAATTCTTCGTTGAGTTCTTAATCCTCCTTTAAGGATGAAATAATAAATGTTGATTGAAATAAGAATTATGTTTTACAACATCTACTTTTATTCTATATTTCTCTTACCTTCCTAAACTTACGTCTTAAAATACATGATGAATTAAAGGTATTCCATGTTTTTTTTTTAAGTATTCCTCAATATTAATTTTTGTATAAATATTCACACATTCACATGGTTTTTCATATCACTCTTTTTTTATTACAAATTGTGGAAACTTTAAAAAAATACTAGCCATGTAATAACGGGAAGGACATATTTAATTCAATTTCCTTATAGTAACTCTTTTTTTAGGTTCCTTAGTCATTTATTTCATTTTTGAGCATGTTATATTTCCAGACTTCCTGGCCATTTTTAAATTGCAATATATAGATTGAAATCACCGGGAATAGTCTCCTAGATCTAGCTGTTCTCTAATAAAGATCTAGACGTAGGGGGGGGGGGATTTGGTATGCTACCTTCACTCCAAATTTGTAGATTTTTATAAAATTTTGAATGAAATCCTTTTAATTGAAATCTATCAATTCGGCTGTAATACTGTAAACATAAAGCGAAGAGAAATAAATAAATAAATAAAATTTGATATACAGATTTAAAGGGTTAGATATCTATTAAAAATTAGAATCCAAATTAGATATCTATCTAATTTGGAACCAAATCCGTCACGAGTTTGACTTCGGACTTTACTATCATAAGAATGTAAATGCGATGACTCAAGTACAATGATTTAATTCTATGAAGTTTGTTATTTGATTCTGTGAAATGAAATTTTATGTCGAATTTTCGTTTCAATAGCGTGGAACAAACATGTCTAAAATATGGATTCAATTTACAACTATTATTAACTACTTACAAATTATTAATCGCCAAAAATCACACTGCAGATTCGTTAATAATGCTGATTTCACCCATAAAGGTTTGTATTTTGTAACAGATGTTCACCAATCCATTCAAGGCATTCGCGGACTTAACTAAGATCCACAATTTTATCTCGGTGGGGAGCACTTTCATTGGATAGCACTATAATTAAAGATATTGGTTAACTAATTATATATTTATTAATCTGGTTATATTTATTAAGCTGCTACCTTTCGTGTTTGCTGAAATTTCTTTAAACGAAGGCTTCTGACGCAATTCAATGGAATGATGTAATCCACGAAAGCTTTTGTGACTACTAAATAATAATAATAATAAAAAAATGTTGGCACGCTATATTTATAAATTGGAACACAGAGGAAAATAAAAAAAGAAACATGAATTGAAATAATGAAAAATGGAAAAGTAATTGCGAACTTAGATTTGAAAAGATCTGTTCCGATTGAATGAAAAGAAAATTCAGATGAGCGAAAATCATATAATGAGTATATTTCTTCTAATGATAAAAAATAAAAAGATTGTGGGAATCGATATGCTTATAAATTTAAAGAAAAATTCATCGAATATTAAAATGATTTTGAGTATTTTGGAAATGATAGAATTAAAAAAGATTTATAAAAAACATCGAATGCAAATGATAATAGAATTCAAAACATTCATGGCGTTCAATAACACTTACATTATTTTAAAAGAAGCCATCTATATTGCTAATGCTTTTATAATGAATTTATATAATATTGAGACGTTAATGCTTAGTTTCTTAAAGCATCTATATACAGTGCTTTTTAAAATTATTTTCACTGAACAATTAAAGAAAAAGCTTGTTAATTTTGTATTTTAATTCTTTTAACAAATTTCTTTGTTTAATTGCATTTTTCGTTTAATTTAAATAAAGAATTGTTTCCAAAAGTAACTAAAATTAAAAAAAAATTAAAGAACAATTAAGTGAATACTTTTTTTTTAGTATGATAACCTATTAGAGAAATATTTTTCGACGCAAAGTGGCTTGAATAGTTTATGCCCACATATTTACAGTTTATTTCCTACAGTTATAAGTTCAAATTAAGTATTACAGATGGCAGCACTGTTTTCACACATAGACTTGGAATTCAAATCCTAAAAAATTTAAATAAGATGGGAGGTATTAATACAAAACAAAGGCGTTTATATTCACTTATAAAATTAATGAAAAGACCTAGAATTGAAATAGGATATATTTTCCAATTTAACTGATCATAATTGTAGATAGGAAAAGGCTGTCTAATCTAACGGTTTAACTAAATTTCTTTTACAGGTTCAAAGAGGTGCTTATAAAAAATATATGCTCGAAAATCCTCATTTACTATTTGCAATTAGAGTAGAACGTGCATAAGATATTCGTAAATTGTTTAGTTCTTTTTCTCTATTTCTTTTTTTTTTATCGCGATGCATTTAAAAGAACTCTAAAGCATTTAATAAGTTAAATTTAAATAAAAGCTTCTATGATTATAGACTTTTCATCTACCTGTGGTTACTGATATTACACTTGCAATCAAATTTAAAAGTTGTAATAAATGTTTTTATTGGAAAATTTAGTGCATTAATAACTTAACAGCTGACAATGTGACTGTCTGCATTTTCCAAAAGCATGTAATGAATCTATCAGAGAGTTACGAGTTTGAATAAAGAAGTACAGTTAGCAGTTATAAACTAATTAAATGGTATTTTTATTTCAGCATAAGAGAAGAAGAAAAAAATATCTACGAATACAAATACGAAGAATGAAAAAAAAAACAAAAACAATAATAATAATGACATAAAAAAACTGTCTATGAGTGAGCTTAGAAAAATTGAAAAGTCAGAAAATTGAAAAAGCTATCACTCTTTTGCCAATGTAATTTAGAATCTCATCGAATTCAAGAGAAGTGAAGTGAAATTGTTATATTTGGAAAAATTCGCTATCAGTTTAGTAGAAAAGTTACGTTCTACAAATTTCATTTCATGCAGTATCTATTTTAGCTACACAACATTTTTTCTTTGTTCACAAAGTATGGTATTAAGTTTTATGATTTCTCTTTTTCTTAGTGAAAGAAATAATCTTGTAACATTCAGTTTGCGAGTTGTGTGTAGTTCCTAATAATAGTATTTACGTCAGTCATTTTAAGTATATTTAAGCAAAGTTTTATTTATTATCAATGCGATGCATATTTACTTTATTTACTGAAAATTTTATAGTGTTAGTGAATAATTAAATGGAATATAGAACAATGGTAAATGACGTATAGTACATTTAAAAATTTGACGATGAAGTGCATCAAAATTGGTGTACGTGAATTTAAACAAAATATACCAATTTTAATTAAAGATTAGAAATGTTCAAACATTCTTATAGTAGGTAATTACCTGCATTTAATTAAAAAATACAAATAAAATTTAGAAAAGTTCAAAAATTCTTATAGTACATAATTACATTTAAGAATTACGTAGATTATATTTCCATATATGGTAAGAGATTAAATCGCGAGTCACAGCTAACAAATACTTTCATTTTTAAACGAAAATGAAATATGATGTTCGTCAAATGTAGAATCACAGTCATTTTAATTCTTGATCCAGTCTTAATTTAATCATTCAAAGTATCAAGAGAATGAAAAAGAGAAAACATTTGGAAGGGCAGCTAAATTTTGATATTATAATGATTTTAGTGCGACGTACTTTAATATTTTCCGTAAATTGCGTGATGCGTGATACAAAATATGTTCTGATCGGGGGAGAATTATGTAGCATTTGACATCTAGATATTTCTTTGATAATCACCGAGAAATGTTTTCCAATATTTTTTCTTTATTTAATTTAAAATTAATTGAAGCATTACCTTTTTTTTACAATGGTTTCATCTCATATTATTTAACTAAAAGCAATTTTAGACATACTTAAAGTAAAAAAAAAATCATTAAATGATATCATCTTTATGTCTATTCTTTTCTCAATAAATTTATTTTTCATTTTTCATTAACCTTAATATTTTTTTCCCTTTAATTGCAATAAAATTATATTTCTAGAGCCCTAGATTTTTTTATTCGTTTTCTATCAAAATATGAAATAATCTGTTACATGGTGGAGTCAGTTTTAATAATGAATATTTTTAATTTAAAAATAAATTGTTAAATTTACATTTAAAAAATATTTAATTTTGAATATTTACTTATTTTCTTATATTTCTTAAATATCAAAAGTTTTTAAAATTTGTTTTAAATTATATAACTTTACGTATTTATAAAATGCATTTAACTTTTTAGTGCTTCAAAAAATGGAATAAATAAATAAAGCGTAATCGCAAATAAAATTAAAAAAAACAGTTAACTTAAAGATCGATAGATGGCAGCATGTATGACTAAACTGTTGAAATTACTGGTTACTTCAAGGAATTAGAGAAACATGGGGGAAAGAGAATGTACTTAGTAGTATTAAAAAATATCGTTTTTGCTTTTTGGATGCTTTGTCTTGGTTCTTTCAGCACATTTGCATTCTTTTAAAAAAGTATAAATCGTAAATTATTGTCGAATTTTATTATTTTTTTTTGTACAATTTGAAAGAAAAAAAAATTAAAAAATTATGTTGTGAATTGGTGTTGTTATTTAAACAAAGTTAGTAGTTGGAATTAGTAAATAAATAAATAAACAACATTTTATACTGCTCTTGTAAATTAGTCGTTAAAAAGCCATTAAAAACATCAGCTTGTTTTTTTAATCAATCATTTTATTATAGATCGCTTTTGACGATCACTGATTTGCCAAAATTAATGGCAGCTAAATTTTTTATTATTAAATACTTTTTGTAATTTAATTTTAATAGATCCTTCAGCGAAATATTTTAAATTTATAATTTTTATAGATATTGAATTCTGACTGATTTAAAAGTCTCATACAGTTCTATTCATTTTACGATGTATTTCTTATATTTTTCGTCATCTCCCTTAAAAATCGTAACAAATGGATACATTGTGCTATTTCTAGCTTTTAACAAGGTAAATTAATTTCTAACAAAGAGCGAGATAAAATTTGACATTTTTTCAATGCTAATAACAGTTTAAAAATAATTTTTTATCGATACTTTTTGGAACTAAGTAAATATTTTGCTCACTTTTCTGAAATCAGCTTTTCCTATAATGCTTTGTTTTAAGGCTGTAAGTTTAATTTCATTATTTTTAATGTTAATATTGATAGTAAATCTGATTGTAAAACAAACCGAAAAACAAAAAAATACATGCATTTTTAATAGTGATTTTTATCAATAATTTTTATGTTCCTCCAGAATTGTTATGTTTTTGTTTTATCATGCGTGATATATTTAATATTTATTTAGAATTTTTTGTATTCTTGATGCAAAATATTAAAAAAAATTAATACATAATAATAATAAGATATTTCAGAGCTCTAACATACTAGGAATGAGATAAAGATTCACTTTTGCAAATACGAAAAAAAATCAAAATAAAAAAGAAGTAATGAAAAATGATACATTATTTTGAATTATTCAATTTATTGAAATTTTTTTTTCTGACTGTAAACATTTTTTAAAATAAACAATTTGTGCGAAGTAGCTTAACATACATATTTCAGATTTTTTTAGGCTAAAAATTTTAATTATTTATTTTAGTCTATCTATAACTTTATGGGATAAAGATTATTGAAGGCGTCTTTAAACTGCTGTTTCAAAAACATCTTTCTATAAAGTGCATGTAGAACTAGAAAACTAGAAAAAAAACTTGCTGAAATATCAGTTTCTTATGTTATAGCTGTTCCAGCCATCAAAGTTTACACTGCACAATGATTCGTATTTGTATTATTTTAACACTTGTCACTTAAAAAATTAATTCTGAATAATTTAATAATTTTCTGAGAAAATAATTTACTTAACTACGTTTTTTTTTTCATATTGTAGGAGAAAAGCAATTTGTGTAGAAATTTTGGTTGGAAAAATTAGTTTATTGAATCAGTTAATTTTAATTAAAAATTAAATTTAAAATCCTATTTATTCAACTATTATTTTCTCCATTCCTTACAATTATTTTTAATCGATTCGAAGGAATTTAATAGAAAAAAATTAAAGTTCTTGGAAGGTAATATCATTGGAATATTTAGCTATCTTTGGTCGAATGATTATCTGCAAGAATAGTTGATATTAATAAATTTGCGCGTCAGATTCGATGACAAAATTCTTTTTATTCAGTAACAAAATTAAAATCGAAGTACTTTTTAACTAATTAAAATGCCAAATAACTTCTAATCTAAATTGATAAATTAACTATAAGAGTTTAAAAAATATTTTTATTTTATTTATTTCTATTTTAATTCTATGTATTAATGTGCGTTAGAATAGATTAATTACGTAAATGAATTTCAATATGTAATTTTTACACTTAAACTATATATTTCTATTAAGGTTTGATGGAAGAGAATTGGCAGTTAGGAAAAAATTTAAGGAAATTCGAATTTTTTTGTGAATGAAAATGGTTGAAATTCGAGTTGTCAGCATAGGAGACTTTTTTTTTTTGCATTTAAATAATATAGTTGATTAAGAATGAATTATATATATAAATTAATCAGTTGCTCTTTTATTATAAAATGGCATAAAATTATTTCTTGAAATATCTTTTTAAAAATATATTGAAAATATTTTGCAATGAAATAATCATTAAAACTTAATCACAAATCGATAATAAGTAATTATAATGAACTTATTTTCGAGTATTATTAAATTAATACATGGATTTTTATGAACTTAAAACTAAAAAAATATTAAATGACATATAATTTGAAAAATCTAAAAAATAAATAAATAAATAAAGGCCACTTTTCTATGGCCTCTTAAAAATGTATCATTCCACAGAAATAAGTAAAAACGGTTTTTCATATGTATAATGCTTGTAAATGTTGTATCATAAACTTTTATATGTTTGCAATATAAAAAAAATATCCCTGCATATCTAAATTGGAACCGTCTGGTATCCTGCTAACAATATCTCGAATATGATTATCACAAATTAACTGACGGAAGTTGCATTAGAAAATCTCATGCATATTGGCAGAATGCTTAAGAAAAAAAAAATTGTTTTTCACTTTAAATGTAAATATATGGTGACAAAAATTTTGTTTCTATGCAGAGGGGACTTCTCTACCCCTAATATTCATTATCATTCAGATCAAAACTAATTCCTAAAATAGGTTCGAATATAAAATAATTGCAGTAATTCTTAATAAATAATGGTTGATCCTTAGTTCATTAATCGTTGCTGCAATCCAGCTTAAAAAAATGTGGAGTACGCGATTACATAACTAATTTTTACTCATGCTTAGCTTTATTTGCATACTGATAAACCGGTTAATTTAAACATTAAAAAAAAACTATCTCAATTGTTAAACGACGAAATACAAGCTAGGACTTCGCACCCAAAAAGGAAGCAGAAGAAAAGCCCGAGAATACTTTTAAATTCCGCCTAGCGTTGCAAACGGCAAAGGAAATTATATACATTGATTTCATCTTACATGCATTAATTAAATTGATATTTGATTGCTAATGGAAAATTTTAGTATCTGCTTACTTTCATGAACCAATTAAAATTTCTAGAAAATGTACGGTTGCCTCATTAACATCGTTTTCGAATAAGAGGCGCGGCTTCTACCTTTCCGCCTGGAAGGTAGAAGGATTATTCGGTACTTTTTCATTTTTATGGTCTTCCTGATAAATCAACGAAAAAATATAAACTGTCGCCAACTATCTTGCAGGAATCCTGGCACCTTATTGAAAATGGAGTTTAACGTTCTTGGCTAAATCTGAAAATCGCCAAATAAACTCGGGAATGTAATCATCCTGGTATCCTTAGAAATCGACTAATTATCTCTAACTTATTATTGAAATCGTCAAATTATTCAATATATAATTTCAAAATAATTTCGACTCCAGTTAATATGCACCTAAGACTGACTGATAATATGGCGATGTTTGACTTATTTGTGATTTTTATTTAATTTGACTTGTTTCATATTTTAAAAAATGGAATTTTATTATCTTTTTTACAGCTGCTTCCAGATATACTAGAGTTGAATTATTCTTACAGCTGTACAGTGATGGCCAAAATTGTGGACATTTTTGAAAATCGGTGTTGTTTTTTTTAACTTTGTATGCTCATAGAAAATGTTACATTTCACAATATACAAACTGTTACATATCATTTTAAAGAGAATTAAGGCTGATTTCAATACAAAAAGGAAAATTCAAATATTTGCAATACAAAAAAAAGTTATTCTTACTTTAATCTGAATAACAAAAAAGTGATGAAATGGATTGTAATTTCTAACTTTCCTAGCAAATCACTATTCTTGTTCTGGGAACCAATCAAATTTTATTAACGGCTAGCAGAAGCTGACATCATGTTTAAAGTTTGAACAAGTCATTATTGTTCTTTTTCTGTAGAAGTATGACTGTTTTTTATGTAATTAAATTGCAAATTAGAAGTTTTGTTACACTTTTTAATATACATTTGGAATTTTTGTAAATATTTCTAATATTTAGGCAAGAATCAATGGCATCAAATAAAAGAAAATATCGAGGCTCCTAGAAAGAGAACTAAGATTATTGTAATACATGAGTGAGGTCTTTCCTAAGCTGAAATTGCAAGACAGGTGGGCGATTTAGTGACTACATCTGGAATCCGAAAATTTTAATTAGATATCAGGGGACAAATTCAATAAAAAACAAAGCAAGAAATGGCTGAAAAAGGTACACCACATCTGTGGATGACAGAAGAATAAAAAGACTATATCTACGAGGTAGAAGAACGTCATCAGCGGCCATCAGAAGTCAATTGAATGATGTTGGCATTTATGTCAGTTCAAGAACAATCAGAGGAAAATTATTAGATATTGGATTAAGAGGTAGAATTGAAGGAATAAAATCCTTATCTCAATTTAAGCAGATTACAGTGGTCAAAGAAACGCATTAATTGGGCAGATGATCAGTAATGACAAGTTATTTGGAGTGATGAAACAAACATATTTTTATTCGGTAGTGATGGTAAAAATAGGTAAGACATAGAATAGGCGAAGAACTACATCCTAACTGCATTCAAGCAACTATGAAGAATTCAGTTAGTGTTATGTTTTGGTCATGCATGTCAGTAGACGATATTGGTCTCCTTCATGTTATCGATGGGACATTAAATGCAAGAAAATACATTGATACTATTCTAGAGTCAAAATTTACACCTCCCATCAGTGATCTATTTCCCAACAAGGCATCATTTATTTTTCAGCAGGATTCAACTCCTTGCTATACAGCAAAAATATCGAAAGAGTGCTTTAGTACAAAGCGATTTGAATTTCTATCATGGCCAGGAAACAGTCCTGACTTCAAAATTATTGAGAATTAATGGCACCATGTGAAAACTCTTGTACATATGAAGCGTTCGTCAAATAAATCAAAATTAATTGAGACTGTAATTGTTTCCTGGCATCCTGTATTAACAAAGGAAGAGCTTAAAACTCTAGTCAGCACAATGAAACATCAGTATGAAACTGTAATAAAAAATAAAGGCTACCCTACTAAGTACTGATAACTCGCTGCAGTCATCAACATCTAATGTATGTTGATAATTATTTCCACTCGACTTTTTTTGTATTGCAAATATTTGAATATTGCTTTTTGTATTGCAATCAGCTTTAAATTCTCTTTAAAATGATATGTAAGAGTTTGCATTTTCTGAACGTTACATTTTCTGTGGGCATGCAAAGTTAGAAAACATAAAAATTTCCGAAAGTGTCCACAATTTTGGCCACCACTGTATGTTTAAAATGACAATATATAATTGTAAAAATTGAAGCTTTAATTGATTAATTAACTTTTAAGTGATTAAATTTAATTAAACGTGGGTTCTATACAAGTGGTGCTATATAGCAGTGAATTTGAAAAAAGTGATTGCAAGATTAAGTGATATTTTTAACAATGAACTATAAATTAATTCTAAATAGAAATATTAACAGAAAAAAAAAAACGAAATTATACTTTTTAGTAGCAAAATTCTACTAAGAAGTACCACTTCAGTATTCGACTGTCCTTCTTAAAAATTGCTTACATTCAATGCATGTTTATATTAACGCGATAATAACACAACTTTAATAACACAACAACTGATTCAATTTTCTTTAATTTAATTTAGCTCATAACTAGTAAGAGTTAAGATTTTTCTTCTTTGTAGTGCTTTAAAATCTGATATTTCAATTCTAATCATCCGATAAATCCACCTAGCATTACGATACATTTGCACGAAAAAAATCCTGGAAGAACCATATTTTTCTGTTATTTCTTAAAAAACAAAAATGTTTTTTCCTTTTCAAATCATTATCAATTGTATGTACTTTCTGACCTGCATTCTAATAAAAAAAAATTCCAAAACAAAATTTATTTTTGTTGTTGAAAGATGGGTACATGATCAAAGAGCATGAGCAGACGGAGGGTTCGCTTCGAATTGACCTAATGAAAATCGTGCAATCACAATCAGTTCTATCTCCAAATGTGATCAGATACTTCGTTTCTTTTTCAGAAAGATAATTAGGCAAAGCCTGAAATGACCATGGTGCGATATGCGCTTTATTGACCTTTCTGGCACCCCTCCTCCCTTCCCAAATGGTGTAAATAATAATCTCTACATCTATAAAAAAAGAAGTATTTCCAAAGCACATTATATTTTCACATGAGAACCAAATGACTTGCATATAACCTAATCTGTAACATGTTTTTGTGGTTTGGTATCGGATTAGGCTAAAATCCTGAAAATTCGGCAGCCTATTCCAATAATATGTAAAATCTGCTAGTTTTATAAAAACTTGAACTAAAACACACCATATTTTTACTAAACGTATTATTATGGGTTTGTATTCAATTCCACATATTTACACTTGACATCATTCTCTTCAAAATTCATTTAAATTTTTTTTGTAACTTTAATTTCATATATTTTTTTAATTGAAAGTTTATATTTTCAAAATATAAAAAAGCAGTCAGTTTCTCAATAGATAGAAACAAGGTACGTTTATGGAAGACATATATACTTCATTTTTATTATATATATCTCTATCTCTATCTATCTATCTATATATATATACATAATATTTCTAGTAAGAAAAGTTTTTTTTTTGAAAAAGCCCTTCTTTTTATGCTAATTCTTCTCAATAAGTAAAATAATCCATACAATAATGTAAAAACCCCCATTATAATATTTTAAGCTTTCAGGTGCATAAAATTCTTAATCTCGGATTAAATGTATATATCATATTACATGTGAACAATCTATAATTTCGATAATTCATCATTTAAACCAGTTTACAAAACTAGTATTTTTGCTACCGAAATTATAGACTATTTTGATTTAGAACAATTTACCATTTCAGGGATCAAGAATAAGAATAATTTTATTCGTCCTAAAATATACAAAAACCGAGAACAATCTCAAGCAAACTGCGGAAAATGCAGTATGAGAAATATGCAGAAAATGTTGTATAAAAATATATATACAAAGTGCAGTATGACAATAATATAGACCAATACGATAAACAATGTTTTTTCCTATTGGCTACAAATTTCTTATTAGCTTTTCCCCATTTTCCAAACGGAGTCATCCAACTGAATATTCGGATTGCAAGAGTTTTGATGCATTTCCTATCTCTAGTTCCCAGCAGCACATATATATTATGCAAAACTATATGATATTAAACAATATTCGGAATATTGCATAAAAATGTTGAATATTGAATAATATAATATCGCATAATATTGCGCAATATGTTGTGCTTCTAGGGCATTTTCTGATGAACAACAATAAAATTCATTGCAAAAAGAAAAAAAAAATTATCGAATTAATCTAAATTTTAGACAGTAAAATTTCATCGTTAGTTATTTATTTTTCGCGGCATGTAAAAAAGATATTTTGAGTCTTTCCAAAAGTTTTGGATAGTTATGTATTATCACAATCATGCGTCAAGTCATGAAAGGAATATCCAAATTCAATTTTATGGTCAAATCATTAAACATCCTCAATATATTTGACATAATACACAGGTACTCATTTTTTTTTGATGAAAATGAAAACCAAAGCTTAAAAAAATTTAAAACATTTAGTATGTAATATTATACTCATTATAAAAATAAAATACCGTAAATAAAATGAATGCCGTACTGTTCACCATTCATAAAAACTAAGGCATCTTTCAAAATTGAAATATAAAAGAAGCATTTAATCTTTTTTAGTTAAACAAAACATTAAAGAAGTAAGCGAATCTCAGATTTCCGATAGCCGTACACTAATTTTGACAATATTTTTCGAACTAGCCACTATGTTTCAAAGAAGAGAGGTCCTATCATGAAGGATCTATGGACCCACACCACACTGTGACTTTGAGGGGATACAGTGGTTTCTCAATGTACACTCGTGGATTTGACGTCGACGAGATGCGACAATTATGTGTACTAACCTCATCATGGAGCGAAAAATGAGTTTCATTCATCTACAAGATTTTAAAGACAAGATTTTTCAATTTTGGAGAGAGCCCAACTAGTAAATTTTTCAGTCTCTGTGGTATCCGATGATAAAAATTATTGGCAAGACTTTTATTTTGGATCAAGAGCCAAGTATTTATAGTGGCCTGTTTCATTTGCATATTTCCAACTTAGTCGTTCGTATCAGTGCCATCTGTCGGCTGTTTTTTGAATTTTTTTATCTTAAAAAAAATTCCTTGGCCTATCAATGTAAACCTGCAAACCGGTTTCGGGTTTTATGAATTTTTAAATTTTTAT
>JAPMOR010002652.1:110566-157101 GCA_026543865.1 Argiope aurantia | reverse complement strand
TTATGACAAGGGACGGACAAATCCTATTACGCTTCTAGGCACTATTTACTTTCCCTACGCCCCTGAGTTTTGGGTACCCATATGTATTAGTAGCGACAAGGGGGCAAGGGTAGTGCAAATGCCCCAGCTGCCGATGTCAGGGCGCGCAAAAAAGATATAGATTTAGTGCTCTAATATAATTTTTTAAAAGACAAATATGAGGAAAATGCAAAAAACAATTCTGGCATTGTTTCGACTAAGGGCTAAAAAATCCTATCTGATACCCGGGCGCTACTTACCCTACCTGCGCTATAATATAACACAATTAAACTTCGTTTGAATTGTGTCATAGAAATAATAATAAATATATATTATAGTAAACGAAAAAACATCATAAAATAATCAAATGTTACTATATCAAATGTTACTATGTTCTAATCAAATCAAATGTTATGTTATCAATCAAATCAAATGTTATTATAGTAAAGGAGGAAACATAATAATAAGCCAAAAGTTTCTTCGTTTTAGTTGTTTTTATATTAATTTTTAAATATTCCTTAATTTTTTTGATTAGCTTATCAAATAATGGGAAAAGAGTAATATTTTAAAAATCCCCCAAAGGATTAAAAAAATATATTTGCCCAGGAAACTGAAAACGATGCACTTTTGGAATGAGTCACAATGACCTCATGCTTAAAGTTCATGCGGGATCATGACACAATGTTATTTTTTTTAAAGAAGAAAACGAACTTAAAGCATAATTGTGTCTTTTTAATTCTTAGCTTCGCAAGAAAGTTGACTTCCTTTTTTGGTGCACAGGTTTCATTCTTCCCGAGCCCTTTCCTCCTGATAATACGGGTATTGTAAACTGACGTTATCCTATAAGCATTTTCTTTAATTTTTTTCAAGAAATTCCGTCCCGTTATTCTGCAAACACGGAACGGTCTTATCTAAACGGGCAATATGGTCATCCGAGAAATAGGCATGATAGCGATCTTCCCCCGCATAAGATGAACTCGTACAGCTGAGGCACGATTTTTGAGGTTTCATAATTAGATTAAAGTTTTTTCCCATTTGAGTTCTTTTTGCATTTCCGCTTCCCTCCTTAAGATGGAAGAAGTGGAATGAACTCCACTATGATTGTTTGTTAACATAGTAAACTCTCTTGCAACCGGAACTCAATTAACGGCAATATCAAAATATAGTAGAATTTGCATTGTTTGAGCTAACTAGAGTTATAAGCATTTCGGAAATTCGATAACACGGTTAAATTAAAAAAAAAAAGAATTTTCAAAATAATTTTGTTGAAATCACAAAAATAAGTTCATAGTTATCATTTGTTGATCTAATGTATAAAAATGAATTTTTGCTTGAATTTTTGTTTGTGCACTGCCTGCCGTGCTGTTCACCCAATTGCGACGAAACTTTGCCAACTTATTGCTTGCACTTGCTTGAAGGTTATAAGCATAATTTAATTATTATATTTAATATATAAAAATGATTTTTGTTTCTTCGTATTTTATGCCTTGCAGTACCGTTTATCTGAGGGCGATAAAACTTGGCCAAATTATTTCTCTGAACCTAGAAAATCCATGTTTTTCATATGGCCAGTTGTATGTTGAATACTCACGAGTCGGATAGCCAAGAAATTTATTTGTTTTTGCTGAAGACGGAATAACAAAAAATAATGTCTGCCCTAAAGTATACTTGAATAATAAAGAAACAGAATGAACATTATTTTTTCTTCTCCTTTATGCATCATTCAATTTCAATGATAGTATTCATTTTCGATAAGGAAATAAATGTAATTCTTTCTATCATTCCTAATTAAACAAGATAGCTATTTCAAATGATATTCTTAAAATTATTTTTTCTGCGGCAGCAACGCACCGAGTACCAGCTAGTATTTTTAATAAACTTTTTATTAACTGTCAATCGTCTTTAATGGATCATATTTGATTAATTAATTATTAGACGACAGGATTCCCAAATGTTACTACTTTTCGCTGTTTTCTTTACATTTTTACAAATAATTATTTAAAGGTGTGCTTAAAAGTATATTCCCTCCACTTCGACACTCAACGACGCAGAGCTTATTTAATAGAACACTTTTATAGAGTCATTTCTTTGTGAAATTACATGGCTAGAGTCATTTATTTAAGAAATTACATGGAATTTGTTCACATCACTAGTGAAATGAATAATTTCTCTAAATAACTTCTTTTCTAATTTATATTTTTTGAAATCTTTTCAATCGTTGCTTAAAAATTGTAGCTGATGTCGGCAGGGAGATTTCTGTGTGTTTTGTGGTCCAACGCACTTGTCAAATTCGAGTAAAATGTTAAGTTTTTCACACAATCAAAACCTTTTTCATTTCTGCCAGTCTGAAAATGTGCTCACAATGTTTCATAAATTAAATATCCGGCAAAACCGAGCATCTAATACACCTCAAATCTGTACTTTGAGGAGTGAGGTGGGATAAGGAAGTAATTTTCTATTCCACCCACGTGACAGGTTATACTCATTACTTATTTGTGAGGATTGACTTGTTATTCATCTGTTTCGGATAAGGTGGTTTATTGAAGTTATTTGCAAAGTAACACAATATACTTCTAAATTAAACTAGCAATTTTTTTGATTATTGAAATAATTCATTAATTCAGAGTTTATTAATCGTTAAATAGGGGTTTTTGTTTTCATGTTAGTCGAGGTAAAATAAAATTTGGTTAAATCGAGAATTTCTTTAAATAGGCGTTCGTTAAATTGAGGCCGATTGTATAAACCTTGGAAATTGTATAATTGAGTAATTTTTGAAAACTGTGCAATCTTTTTTTGAAATCTTAATTAAAAAAAATTAATCTGAATTTGGCGTAATTTTAAAGCACATTATTGCTCAAAATAAACTTTAAATTATTTTAAAGTTTAAAAAAATATTTTTAGGAATGATATCAATTTAATAGTCAGCTGAATTTTTTTAATAAATTTTAATAATTTTCAAAAAATATTTTTTTGTCTAATTTCCAGTAATAAATATATAACATCTAATATATAACTGGGATTGAAACTGTTCCTTTTTTCATGAAATGGAGTGGTTTTATTCCATTGTTAAAAACTAAAGAAGTTGGATTCTTTTTAATATTTATGTAAATTATTGGACATATGAAAATGATTACAATATCAAGGAATTAGAAGATAAATGAAGCGCACAATTGCGTTTTCAATAGTTATATGTTCAATGTCATGGGACTGATTTCCAGAATAAAAGCTCATATGCACAATAAACAGTCAATATGAAAACAATTAAAATATGACTTTAATGTCTGATAATTTGATGAAATCCTAGGCATGAAATTTTATCTAAACGATTTATTTGGAATTAAATGTACCTAAAATCCCTTACAAAGACACTAGTTGCCAGAGGCGGCTAGTTAAATTTTTTTTAAAAATGTTACATTCATTCCCACGTTCCAGAAAAATATTAAAATACATATTTACCATTGTGACTAAATTTAGAAATAATATTTTAAAAGTATCTTTAAAATCAAAGCAAAAATACTGAAAGAAAGCTCGAATTTCCGAATATATATTTCATGAATTTTGAGATGGTACAAAAAATAATTTTCTTTGAATAATAAGTTCCGAATTTTCTATCAAAAAGCACCATAATTACGAAATTGAACAGCTACAATGATTGCTCGTAAGTGGCAAAGACTATTTTGACATTTTAGATGTCTTTTTTCTGAATGCCAAATAAGAAAATTTAATCAGATAATACATAAGCATAATTATTTTTGGCTGTAGATTATCAGTGGTGCACTCGTAATGCACGACGGACACTTTGTGGAATTAAAACAAAAAGGTCAATTGAAGGACATTTCTGATTTTAATCACGTTTTATTTTTTAAAAATATAATATCGACTCTATGCTAACTGAATGGACTTTATACATCCTCGACACTGCATCAAGCCACATCAAATATGTTTAATCCATTTATTAAATGATTGTACCTCTTAGAACTCTCTACTACATTCATAATCGCATAATCCAAAGAGAAGGACATTGAAATATCGTGTTTGGAATCCTCCAAAGATCCTGTAGAATGCATTGTCCTCTACAAGCATAACACGAGTTTCTGAATGGTGGAGGAAAAACCTCCTCAGCAGGGATTAGACTCCAGCAATGGGAAGGGAAATACTTCACTCCTCATTATCCAATCAGTTTGGAGTGCATCTTTCCGGGATTTAATCTCTCCTTAGCAGGAAATCTCGAGGAGTATGTAACACGAAGGATTACATGAATGACCTTCTGAGGTTTGGAGATAGTTCTGTTGGTAACGAAACTTCAAGTTTCTATGTACTAGAGTGCATTTCGATTTTTGAAATTGAATTGGAAAAATAAAGCATTTTGGGATGCTTTTACGATAGTTCTGGAGTTTTTATTAATTTTGTTTATAACAAATTAAGTAAATAAAAAACTTTTGTTTTCAAAAGATTTATTTATCATTAATTTTCTTATCTTAACAATCGTAATGCAGTGAACTCACTAATTATCAAAGAAAATGTTTAGATTGTAAAGTTATTTTAAACTATTAACATTATACGATAAGCCATTTATAATTTTTTGACATGCTGTATTAAACCAATTTTTTAAGAAAATGAGCTCGTTTAATTTTGTTATTTTCATTCTTCGGTACTTAAATTTTTTTTTTTTGGGTGGGGGAGGGGATTTGGAATTTCTGATTAAAAAATCCTTAAAATATCATTTACAATCCGAAGTCAAAAGTAAAAACAGTGAAAATGTGTTTTAATTCGTAATTGTTTTCTTTAGTTAAAATGTGTGTACTTTATGACTTCAATGTTTATAAATATATTCTACTTTAAAAATCTAAATTCTTTGAAGGACTTTTATGCTCTCTAAAATTTATTAAATAAATTTCTTATTTTTTAAGCTTTTGGAGATGTCTTTTATAAATTTTACTGCTTATTTTGAAATTTTATTGGGCAGTTATTAAATTCATTTGCATTATGCTGTCTATTTTTAAAAATTGTGTACTTATTTGCTGAAATATTTATTTTAAAAGTTATTAATATTTTAATTTCTGAATTTATTTATTAAGTATAGATTATTCATTATGGCTGTAAAATATTAAAAATAAATTTTTGCTGACAATTTTAGTTGAAAATAATTTTATATTAGTTAGAAATTTTGAATAAATAGGATCTGCATTGTGACCCCATTAGTTTCGAATTTGCCAATTTCCGTTGAATACACAAGACATTTATTCATTAATAATTTAACTATCTGAAATTTCTTAAAAATATAATAATGATGACTTCCTAATTATTTGCAAAGATCTTTAAAGATGATATATATTCTAATCGTCACCCAAAGGTTATTTCTAAATCATGAGAGAGAATGTATTTTCTAATAAAGGAATGCTCTAAATCACATAAAGACGTGTAATTTATGTTGTTAAAGTACAGCTGGAAAACTGAACTTTTATAAAATTACTCTGAACTTTTATAGAATAACCCGATATTGTTAATCATAATTTGTTAGAAATTTTTTGACGCACTATCGTTTTAAAAAAAATGTTTTGTATTTGTGCCACAAAAATTGACTAAAAGCTTTGAAAATAACTATCTTAGACGATTTTAGACCACTTCAATGGGTTATTAGTCCACCAATCAACGCAAAACTTGGCTACTTTAGGTAACCGTCGATTTGTCTAAAGTAATGAAATTCTGAGCTTTATACCTCTGTCGATAGAAGTACTTCTATTTAAAATGTTTCGTATATTAAGAGTGTTTTTCTAATATTAGCACATTTAAAAGTATTTATTTATTATTAAATGTAATAACGGCCGGGGATTGTTCAAAAATTTCGATTTTTGTAATTTCCAGCATTGTATTTAATAAAAAATAATTCTCTGGTTCGTTTAAAGCAATTTTTTTCTAAATAGAAGCATAATGAAACAAAATAAGATATAGCTGGAACCATATACTTATTTTAAAAAATTGGTTTGTTGAGCTAAGATTTTAATGGACATTATTTGTAATAGAAATCAATTGTATTGTAAACAAATAGAATTACTTAATAAGCTATTTCTAATGATAACCTTCCAATATGCTACATAACACGATATTGAGAGAAGTGTAGGTTTTTTAAAGCTTTTACTCTTTCCTTAGAAATTATTTAAGAAGAGTGGTAATCAGAATTCTCTATTTATACATCCCATTAAATCGCCACATTTTATATTTCTTCTGAATATATAATTCCTCAAAAATTTATTTTAAAGAAATCGTCAGTTTGGCTACATTCTCACATACCTTTTAACCTTTACTTAACAATAGATTGACAAAAATTTTCCTTTAAGAAACAAGATAAGAAAGAATTTTGACAAATAAATTAAATCATACTGCTGTTTATTGTATTGTATATTGTATATATAATGTACTATACAATGTTTTTTATACTGTTTATTGCATAAACAATATATTTAAATGTATTGGAACATCAGTATCTAATACATTTAAATATATTATTTCTTAGCATTTCAAGGAAATTTTTATTAGATTGTAGACAAGTTTGAACATCCTATCTTGCATTTCATGGGAATTTTTATTAGATTACAGAGAAGTTTGAACATCATATCTAGTATTTTAAGAACACTTTTATTAGATTACAGACAAGTTTGAACATCGTATTTCGCATCTCAAGGAAATATTTATTTGATTAGACAAGTTTGAACATCATATCTTGCATTTCAAGGAAATTTTTATTAGATTACAGACAAATTTGGAAATTGCATCTTTTGTCATCTGTCCAACATCTTCCAGAGTTCTTTTTTAAGAAAAAGTGCAAGAGGGGAAAAAAGTTCAATGATCAGAACTCCAATGCATATTATGAACTTTAATTCAATAGTTAATCTTTTTTTCTTTTTTTCTTTTTTTTACAAAAAGTTGTTTCCAAAGCTTATTTTTGTATTACGAACATGATACACCTCTTTTTTCTTTTATGAATGCTACAGGGTTGACCTTTTCACTTGAGATATAAAGAGGTAGCAACTTCTAGTAAATGGCACATTCATTTAACAACATCTTCTGTGTCATTGCGGTCGTTTCATACTCGTCGATATCGTGACGTTTCTTTGTTAGACACATGGAACTGAATGTCAAGCACACTGAGAAGTACCTACAAAAATATTTCCTTCTTTTTTTTTTTCCTTCAGTGTTCTTTTTCTGTGGAATCGGCATCCCTCTTTTTCTCAAACCCTTGCTCACACCTGCTAATCAAAGGTTTCCAAGTGTCAAAAAGTTTCAACTCTCTATATTCGGCAAAGTTCAAAATTTTTCCATCGTCTTTTGGGATCTCAGGGTGTTTGACTCTTTTCTCAATTGGGGACGGAGGCGTGACCGCGAGGGGCCGGCCTTTCACGAAAGGAGCGGTATCCCAAGGTCATGGAAAATTGCAGCACTTCCACTAGTGATGCATCTTTTCTTAGATTAGATCTAATGTTTCTTTAATTTATTTATAAGATACATTTCCGTATATTGATTTGTAGAAGCAAACAATATGAGTGATAAGAATAATTTCGAGGTTACTGGATATTGTTACAATTATCACAATTAGAATTTAGTTATATAGTTCTTAATATTGTATAACTATCAATTTAGTTAAGTTTTTAATAATAGTTTGGTGCTGTAAATTATTACTTAACTAAATGAAATAATGATTCAAATCTATAATTTGTCTGATATTTCGTAACAAAAAAATGGAGATACGAATAAAAAATTATTAGCCATTAATTTATTGTTAAATAATAAATTTTTGTTTTTAATTACAATATGTAGAAAAAGTCAAAAGAACAATAGATTGTTTTTCTTGTTTTAGAAATAAAGTTATGATAAAAGTTTTAAGAAATATTGAAAGCAGAAACTGGATTTCTTTAAAAAGTGGAAAAGGTATAATAGTAGAAGAAAATATATGTACGGAATATATTGTTGATATAATAAATTATTTCGAAGTAAAATTTTGTTGTTTGACACTTTATTTTTAGATTCGTTTATTTTTTGAATTTTAAATCACTTTTACTGCAAGACAAATGGTTAAATATTTCAAACTGAAAATATTTCCTTTTAAAAAAAAATCATTCATTCGACTCTTTCTTTCTTTTTTTTTTTGTAAACAGGGTTTTCTTATTTTATAAATAAATAACTTTTTTTTATATAAGTACAGAAATAACTAATATTCTTTATATTTTATTAAACAAAAATATTGATTTTTTTCCTTTGCCTTTTATTGAAAAAAAAAAAACAACAACAAAAACACACACACACACAAAAAAAAAAAAAAAAAAAAACACACACACACACACACAAAACTTTACTATGAAGATAACAGGGCGCTTTTCAAAGGGTGCGCATGCATTCCGTTTTAAAGATAAAGTGTTTCTGTCTTAATATTAAAAATTCTTCAATTGTTGGTTTTTAAAAATATATATAGCTAATTCATATCATATAATTCGGATCTGAAGCAAATTACTCAGTTATAAGTCAGCCTATAACAGAAAGTAACTCAACACTGTAATAATAAAAGGTAAGCTTATTAAAAGGTGGAAATCGCAAAATGAAGTTGAAACTTTCATTTCGCATTAATCCGGTTATAAGCAAGTAGAGAATTATGGCGAGGAAAAGAAAAGAAGAAAAAGGATTTTGAATAATGGTTTCGACAGGCATCAATTACATCATATATGTTAGTTTTCTAGGTTACAAAATTAAATGGAATAAAAATTAGAAAATGCATACTTTCCCAAAACTATAGGGCATTTAATTTTTTAGCAAATTATAATATTTTTTGCAAAAATGTTTTATTTAATTAAAACATAAGATGTAAATTGATAAACTTACTGTATGTTTTTAATTTGAAACTCGAAATCTAAGAGCAGCTTATTCAATTTCTCGCCAAAGTACTAAATTAAAAAATGATAAATATTTTTTATTTATTTTGAATACAAATGGTGAGAAGAATATAGAAGGGTTATTTAAACTTTCGCGAGAATTAATACAATAATTAATAATTTTATTAATAAACAATTATATTCTTGCATCATTCTTTAAAATTTTTTTATAATTTATTGGAAAAGATTAGTTTTCCGTGTTTTTTTATTTGAATTTTGTCCTTTTTGCATGAAGTTGTAAAATTTAAAAATTGTTTGGTCTGCTGATATTTTTATTTTAAGTTAAGAATAAAGTTGAAGAGGATTGTGAATGTTATATTATTTGTGAATGTTATATTATTTGTTATAAATTATTTGCTCATTAAAATATTTTTATAACAATATATTTTAAAACAATTTTATAACAAAGTGCGTGTCGGCATCCTGCCGTCGCACACATTCTGTTATTAAATTATTATTTTTATTTTTTATTCTTATTTCTATTATTAAACACATTCTTGCTCCCTAGTATAAGACATTTAAATAATGCAGACGTCAAAAGTGGATTTGACATGTGGCAATTGTAAATTCTGCTTCCAAAGATTGAATTAGAAGGAGAAATTTCTGAAGAGGCATTTTTTTTTTTATGAAAAGACATAAAAATATATAAGCTAATTCACAATAAAACTTTAAAAAAATCACAGAAAACCTTATTTTATAAACTTTAGATTTAAACGCAGAATTTTGGAGAAAACCCTCTACAACATTCTACGAAGTTTTCATGACCATTGTAAAGCAAACCACATGAATGCCGCAACATCAAACACTGGCCTCTGAAGCAGGCGTCAAACTGTTTGGGGGCCTTGTCAATTTTTTGACGTATTTGGCGGTAAACATCCTCCAAAACTGATGGGCGCCTTCACCATACCCCTTCCTTTAACACCCTCTACCACAACAGGAAAGGCACACTCAACCGAAAAATATATCTTCGAGGGTTGGTTAATAGGCAAGAGGGGCTTTTAGAATAGTCCAATGATGCGTGAACGAAGTGAGTGTTTACACCTTGTTGCATCTTGGGCTGGGTAAGTAACCAGTTTGCGTAAAGGAATGAATCGTATTCGTAGAATTGTTTTTCAGAACAAGTGTCAGTAAATAGTTGAATTTTGTTGTGGGTTACTAAGTGGAACTAAATGGAAACAGCTGAAGAAATCCGGTTAGTTGCCAAGAGAAGAGTAATTAGTGTCAGAACTGCTTGAGATGCTTCAAAATGAAGTGATATGTATTTTTTTTTTAAAGAGTTTTTGATTTTACTGTTATGTTCTGATCAAAAATTGGCGAAAATGATTCTATAAACCGTATTAATTTATCAGAAATTTTCGTCATCTTCTGCATCTCTCACTATTAAAAAAAACACTTTTTTACTACAAGAAATTCTTCTAACTAAAATTTTTTCCATTACTCAAATCATATTTTATTTACAAATTTTTCTAACAGTAAAGACATTATGATTTTTTTCTAATGCACTGATAAGAAATTGCTGAGAATTATTCTAAAAAACATAGTAATTAAACTGTAATTTTCATTCCCTCTTGCTCAAAAAAATTTTTTTTTCTCATTCTTTCAATAAACTTCTTATCACAATTTTTCCTTCAATATTGGAAAGATGTTTTTCAAATTTCAAAGATATTTGATTTGGCCATAATGTTTTGATCAAACATAACTAAGATTTAAGTTTTTGAAACGCAATAATTTATGATTATTCCCTAATTATTAATAACTATTTCTATTTCCTTCTGCTAAAAAACAATCTTCTCACTATAATACACTTTTCAAACTAAAACTTTTTCCAATATTCGAAATATTTTTCGATACATATATTTCAAATATCAAAACCGTTTTGATTCTCCATAATGTTATAATCAACAACTGTCAAGTTTGATTCCATAAAACATAATAATTTAACTGTAACTGTGATTTCCATTTCATTCTGCTAAAAAAGCTTCTCATTGCAATAAAATGCTCTTCTCATTGCTCTTCGAACTAAAATGTTTTTTAATTTTCAATACATATTTTCGATATATGTATTTCAGATCGCAGACATTTTGACTTTGCCATTATAATTAATAATTGCAATTAATTCTTTGAAATATATTATTTTAATTGCATATGACAGTATACATTATCTTTTTTTTACAAATCAATCTTCATATTACCATACGCTCTATTCCAAAAATTTTCATATTCCAATCATGTTTTGATACCTGTATTTCAAACAAAAAATATATTTTGATTTTTCCATAATCTTCTGATGGAAAATTAATTGATTATGAAGAAATGGTATTTTAACTGCGATCGTTATTACCCCCGCCTTTTTGTTGTAAACGAAGGCCGCGGTGGCCTGGGGTAAGGTCTTGGTTTGTGAGCCGCGGGGTTTCAGGTTCGTGACCCGATTCCACCGAAGAATTGTCATGTAAGGGGATCTGTTGCACGTTAAATCCGTCAGACCAAACGTCCTCCCGCTGGTATGGTGCGGTGTGAAGAGGTGGGGGCCAGCTCAGGTATCGTCCTCGTCCTCTGACCGCGGTTCAAAACTGCGAGGTCTGTCCCAAAATAGCCCTAGTTTGCTTTACAACGGGACGTTAATATAAATAAACTAAAAAAACCTTTTTTTTAATATTTTTTTTTACAGAAAAACACTCTTCATACTAAAATTCCATAATCCAACTCTTAAGAATAGGTTCAAATACTTTAGAAATACCTGAATAGTTATTTAAGTGAAAGTATGTTATGACCCATCAACTGTCTAATGGATTTAAGCCTATTAGAGGTAGTTACGGGTTCTGTTCAGTGATAATGATTTTAATAATTATTCCTAACCTGTAGACTAAAGTATACTTAGAAATGTTTACTTCCTGTTGCTTCTATGGAGGTGATTGTAATCGAGACCACTACATTACTGTCTGCCCTATAATAAAAAATCTTTCATTTCATTAAGTTCAGCGCAGGAAATTTATCACTCTGTTACTAAAATATTACACAAATTAAAAAATCAGAGACACGTTCATGAAATTTCTACGACCAGACATGATATCAAGGATTGATTAAGAATGACTTAAAATGCCTTTATTAGTTTGTAGGATATTCACCACAGAATTTTCTAGCTTAAGCTGTACATTAACCACTCTTCTTCTTACTTACTTCCTTTAATATTCTAAATTTTTCCTTATTTCAAAAGAGTTTTGTTTAACTGTAACTTTGTTAGGTAGTTTCCTTCCTATTAATTAAATAGGAAAATTGCTATTAATTAAAATTGTTATTAATTAAATAATAACATTTTTTTTTTGTGAATGAGATGGTTGCTGAACTTAGTATATCGATTTTTTCTTGACACGTGGTGTAATTTAGTTACAAATTATTAAAAAGATTAACACTCTACTTACGCAGTGAGACATTATAAAGAGAATTGAATATGCATTTTGAACATCTTCTCTTCCAGAATTTAATGCAGAATTATAAGTTTGATTTAAAAACCACGCAGTGAATATCACTTATCTAGCTAGCTATGTCTGTAAGGAGTATTGTAATTAATTAAGTACCATCATCTTGCTACGTTATTAAACCATTTTTCTTTCAGTCAACTGTAATGTCCAGAGGTTAATAGCCTTGAGGACGTGGTGGCCTGGTGGTCCCGGCTTCAGAACCGGAGGGTTTAGGGTTCGAGACCCGATTCCACCGAAGATCCGTCTTGTAAGTTTGTCTGGTGCACCTTAAATTTGTCGGGGTCAAACATTCTGTGTTAGTTTGGAAAGGAGGATGCCAGCTCAGATGTCGTCCTCGTCATCTGCCCGTGGTTCAAAATTATAATGTCCGTCCCAGAGTAGCCCCATTATTGCTTTATAAAAATGGGACGTTAATATAACTTAACTAAACTAAACTTAAGAGCTTTGAGTGTAAGCACTTCGTCCATATTCTTGGTAAATCAGCAATCGGATAGCTGCACCTTTTAAGTTTCTATGTTTAAATATACTGTAACGGATGGATGTATCGATAATTAAACCTTTAACGGTTTATGCCAAAAATTTGATACAAAACTAGGATATTGCTATAAGTACTCCAAAACAAGTTTCATTCATATCGCTGGTTCCATTTTTGAATTCATGTTCGCTAAAGGACAGACACAAAAACCTATTAAGCAACTGATAGACATAATTCCATCAATCATTTTTTGAACTGAATCAGTTCTAAAGCTTAAAGATTCATCAAAATCTGTCTGTCGTATTCCTTAAAGATCACAGTGCTATCATTGCTTATATTCCCTACAAGAAAGTATGAAAAAAATAGAGATTAAGTCTTTTCTTCAAACATTAATAAATAAAAATAATATTTTAATTAAAATTTTTTGGTGGGGAAGAATTGCATTGAATAAATTGAATATGATTTTTTATATGAAATTTGAGTTTTAAGTCATTTAGATATTTTTCATTTCATAAAAACAAATAAATAATTAAGAAGAAAAAGAAAATAATCCCGAATATCTAGCCTGCGGCTAAGAAAAATTGTTATCTGTCGTAACGATGCATGGAGATATATATTTCCTGTTTTTCTTAAAACTGCCGTTAATGTCTCCATCTCTCCTCTGGTAATAAAGACGTTAAAATGGAGATTGCGTTCATAAAAAAAATATACGGAAACACTTTATATTCTCTCAACTCTCAGAGGGGAGGGCGAAGCGGGAGATAAAAACAGTAATTTAGGTGAGCTAAAAAGCGATAATTTGCTGAGATGAACATCTTATCCATGCGATACGGAAGCTGTCTTCTTTGCAAAGCATACGTGTGTTCACCGTGTGCGTTTTCTGAACATTGACGGGAACAGTGCCGTTTTATAGAATACTTTTAACTGTCTATGAAAATATTAACTTTTATCCATTTTTAAATACTAGATTATAAAGTAAAGAAAGAGAAAAAAAAGTATATTATAACTGATAAAAATTTCGATTTCGCGATTTTGATGAATTTTCACTCATTTCAAAAATCATATTCTTACAATTATGTTTGCCTGACTGTTTGTTCATTAAAAAAGGATAACAAAAAGAGAATAAAACAAGCTAAATGGATGAAATTTGGTTCTCTAGCTATATATCAAAATTGAAGATTTCTATTAAATTTTAGAAAAAGTTCATTAAAGGGAGACCTGGTCTGTCCGTCCATATGAATACAAACAAGCAATTATCAAGTCGCAGGGAATTAGGTGTGCAGTTTTATAATTGGAATTAGATTTCAGTTTCAAGTTTTGAGCTGTATCTGTTAGGAGATTGACTATCGATCGATATCTTTATTCTCTAAACGAAACTACATTAAAAGTAAAAAAGAAATGAACGGCGAATTTTTAGCTTCTCAGTTTTAAGATCAAATTGTATATCTGTATTTAATTTTGGACCAAATTCATCATAAGAGCATATTGTCTATATATGTGAACACGATAATTAAGAAACCTATCAAGTTAGAAAAATGAAAATCAATATGTAACCTTGATAAAATTGTAGATTTGTGTCTGCTTTTTGGGCAAAAGTCATCACTAGACTGTCTATGAACACGATAATTAAAAAATGAACCAGAAAAGGTAAATGGAAAAATCTGTATGTGGATTGATGGAATTGCATATCTATAGTTAATTTTTTGATTAAATTCTTCAAAGATAGACTTTCTATGTATATAAATACGATAATCAAAAAACATACCATGCTAGGTAAATGAAAATTGGTATTTTTTTTAGATAGAATTTTAGATTTGTGTCTACTTTGGACTAAATCAGTTAAAGTGAAGACTATGCATGCGAATGCGAAAAGTCAAAGACAAGAAAACAAAGCTAGACAAGAAAAATCTATATATAGTCTTGATAGAATTATAAATCTGTGTCTATATTAAAATAAATTTGTCAAAAGTATATTCGTCTATTTGTGTATACGAATATGATAAAAAAATCTACTAAACCAGGGAAGAAAATCGTCATGTGTTTTTGTAGAAGTGTAGATTTGCGTCTAATTTTAGACTAAGTCAATCAGAGAATAGACTGTTTATATATGAGAAAAAGATTACTGAAATACTTTATAGCCTAGATAAATAAAAATGGGCATATTATTTTCATAGAATTGTATTTATAATAAATTACAAACTCACTCCATCTAAGCAAAATGATCCAAATTCATTCTTAATTCTCTTCAGTATGCTGCCTTAGTACAGAAAAATCATATCGTATTTTGGAAGCATGAGAGGAAATCAGAGGAACAATTCAGATTATATGAGCAAATATATTGAATTAACTACTGGTTGGTTATTATATATAAAAATCACAATAAAAGTCAAGGTAGAAGTATATATATATATATTCCCTTTAATTATGGTTATACAAACTGCTGTCACAATTTATTCTTACGAAATGAAGAAATCAACGCTCTACAAGTAATAACCACTAGAAATTGTCATCCATTAACTTTCTCATACGCTTTCAATATATAGCCAGTTTTATATTCAGTCCCGTCGATTTGTGAAAAGAATTAGCATGAGTTTGCCTTTAGACTTGTTTTTATTGACTGATTGGAGACATAAAGGAAAGAATTAAAATGTAGCTGGTAAAATATATTTAATTATTAGTATATTAATATTATAATAGTATATAATATTATTAGTATTATCAGTAATATTAGCATATAATATTACTATATATTATTAATAGTAATGTAAGTATAATTAAATAAAATATACAAATATTATTTAATTAGTGGTCGTTCTTTTGAGTAATCTCGTTTCCATAACAGAAAGAAATAGAGCGAGAAACGCCCATACCGCCGGAGGACTACATACAGAATTTGATACAGATATAAAATTCTGGAGAAGGAATCATATATCTTCATTTACTAATTAAGTTTTGGAATCAGTATGTTCATATGCACAAGGACATCTTGCTTCAAATCCATTACAAATTCACATTTTTGGCGTTATAACAACATATCAATTTTCATTTGTCTATCTATTTCCATCTTTAAAATTATGCTATCTGCAGACAGACAGACATAATTACAAAAATGTTTTTCAGATTGAAGGAGATTTAAAAGGTGGAGATTCATTTTAGCCATGAGGTTAATTTACTCGAAGGTTAACATGATTTCACATACGTGAAAGAGTATTTATTAATTAAAAGTGAAAGAGTCAAAACTCGCCAAAAACTAAATTGATATTGCAACTCTATGAGCTACTAATAAACATTTTGGTTATTTGCTTGTTTTTATTTTCGCCAACAAATTACCTTCACCGATAATTAACAAGTACTCATAAAAGTAGAAGGTGCCATTATAAATGTTGAAGCTATACAGAAAGTTCATTTATATTGTGCTTTTTAATGTGATGTTAAAATTAAACTGTTAAAATGTATGCGAATGGTTTAGTTCCAAAATGGCGTTTGTTTTCCTGACAAGCGTTTAAATTCTGCGCTATTTAGCATCGCATTCAAATTTAAAGAAATAGAATGAAGCAAAATGATTTAAAACTAACTGGAGTGAACCTCCTGACACTTTCTCATAACAATTCTCTAATAAAGGTAATTGTTTATTATTAACAGTATGCCATTGGTGAACAATAATTACAAAAGAACCTGTTAGCATGCGATCTTTAGCGTTTAATGTCTGGGATGCAGGTAATACACAAGTATCAGAGCATTGAATATGTATTTTAGATGCTTTTTTTACATCGATTAAAACAAAAATTTGAGCCAGAACTGCAATTTGGGTCAGAAAATTACTTATTAAATTTCACATGCTCTTAAATCATTGTGTTTTTAAGCTATTATGTTTACACGTTTGTGAAAGTATAGGTACGTTCTAGATGCTGAACTTGCGTAAAATTTTATCTATTTATCTATTTATGTTCTGTTAGTTATCGTTTTAATTTATATTCTAACACGCAAGCTGAGCTGACAGACTTCTTTTAAATGAATTTAGTTCTAAATTTGAAAGATATCAATCAATTTGGTGCAAGGTAATTTATAATGTTCGAAGGCAGATATAATTCCAAGAAAAGTGTTTTTCAGACACAGAAAGATTTAAAACGCAGAGACATTAAAATTTCGTGTTCGAATTTTGAGACAATTAAGATATTTTCTCTTTGTAACTTCGTATACGAGAAATTAAAAATAAAAAATTACTACATTGAAAATTGTCCAATTGTTCCAAGTATATCAATTTTCAAGAGATATTCTTCTGCAACGTTCATTAGTTAATCTGTCATAAATTGTTGTCACAATCTGTCACACAAATGAGATTATAAACTACAATTTCCGTTAATTAATATATGATATAGTTAACAGGATAGAATGCGTCTGGACGGACACATCCTTTAGTTAAAATCTATATACAAGTCAAGATATAAACAACTGATATACTAAAATCTATTCGTAAAAAATATAAACACTTAGAGTTAGACTTCAAAAACTTTCAATCAGATTACCGGAATTGCTTGACAAATTACTTGAAAAAAATTTAGCTCGTGAGCTAGCAATAATTTGTATATTTCATTACATTTTTTTACTTGAAATTATTCAACACTATAAAACATATTTAGCTTTTTTTTTTGCACATTTCCGCAGTTTATTTTCATCTCGCGAGTTCAAATCCCCCTCCCTTCTTCTCTTCCCTCCCCCTCCAACATCGGTCGGTCACACATCTGCTGCTGCAAATAGTGCCAAAAGCGGAAAACCTTGGTCTCGTGTCAGCGATAAGCTTCCGTATTGGTTTCGCCGCAAAATAATAGACAACACAACACCATGCGTTGTGGAAAAAAAAGTGCCCAAAATATTATAATAAACCTCTATAATTCAGCAGTAAAAAACGCACGCGTGCTACCATAATCGGCACCTAAGAATAGAACCTTGCCGTGAAAAATGGCTGGCATAAATACGACGGAATTTTCCATGCATTGTTAAACGAGCAGCCTAATATCGAAATATACGAGTGTGGCCGAAAAAAATTGTGAAAGAAGCACTATTCTAGTAAAGGGTTATAAATATGTTTCTCTCCTTTTTGGAAAAGAGGGAGGCAGGATAATTTTTTTTCGCCCCAGTACCTTCTTCCTATTGATAACGAGTGAAGATTCTCCGAGAAGTGTTATTTATTTAACTCCTTTGAGCTTCCTATTGAAGCTGCATATCATAACTTACAACCTGTTATTAGAAATGTATAGGATGATTTCTATAAAAAGGTCATGCACCCTTTTAGAGGAATTTTTACCTTGATTTAGAAGTTTAGTTCGGGTAAACGACTTTTGAAACCTTTTTGTAATACTGTAAGACTATTTCTGAAAGAGTGTGAAAGAAGTTCGATTATATGAAGTTTTTCTAAATGATATAATCTGTAGTCATTGCTTCCAAAACTTTTTCCAACTTAAGATTCTGTTTTCTTTAGATAAAAATGAATTTCGAAAAAATACAAAATTTTAATTAAGAATATTATTAATTTTAATTAAAAAATTAAGAATATACCTATTAATATAAATGTGTAGTTTTGTCCGACTTTAAGGAAATTTTGTTTACATCTTTAAAAAAACATTCATTGTCAAGTTTTCCAACTCCAAAAGGTAATTAAGATATCAGGAAATCAAAATTTAAGCATTTTTGGTGTTTTCAGTTATTTCTTTCAAAAATTATTATATCACATGGATTATTGGTATTTTTCAGATATATCTTCCTTAAATGTTACATCACAGGAATGATTTTTACATTATCTTAAAGCTATAAAAATTACCTATTTATTGATACCAACATCATTTGTGTTCATTTGTTTTCTAATTTTAATAATTTTTTAGATATATAATATGTAATAATATTTTTATTTTTATAATGAAATTTAAATTAAATTCACCATTTTATTAAACTGTTTCATTTTCAGTTCCTCTTTTCTACCATAGTATATACGTAGTTTTTTTATTTGTTTGCTTAATAACTTGTTAAATTAATATTTTATAATCTTATCAAATGAAATTTTAAGTAAATCCATCATATATTAATAATTTAACAATCAATATTCTGGGAAGTTCAAAACAATTTCCAAATATTTCAGAACAAGGAAAAGCTTATAAGAAATATTCTAAGGGAAAATAGAGAACAATTTTCAGTTTTCCGTTTAGTAATTTTCGATTTTCACTTTCTCGTATACGAAGTACACAATAAGAAAGAAGCGTTATTAGAAAAAGTAATAATTATAATGTATTTCAGATATAAAAATGTAGCAATATTAGAATTTTTTAACAATGGGATCTTTTCTATTCATAATATTGAAGAACAATCGAATAAAATACAATTACTAAAGTCGATTTGAAATAAATAATGATTTATTTACTTAAAGAAATCGGACATGGCAGATGCAGGATTAGAACAAGAAAAATTGTATTTCATAAAATAAGGGATTCTTCCAAATATAAATACATCGCAGCAATATAAGTTTGCTTTAACTGAACAATAAATGAATAAAATTACTCGAAAGATAGTTAATCAATCTCAAGAATGATAAAATTCGATTCCTGTGAGACTGAAATCCCAGTTTCTGCATATATATATATATATTATGAAAAAAAATATGAAATTTGTGATCCCACGACTGCATAATGTTCACAAACATTCACTTTAAAACTAATCATCAAAATCAGATAAGAGTTTGGATATTCTTTTCTTAATGAGCACTTACTACCCCAGAAGTGTTGATGTAACAAATTTGGTAATTCTTGGCCTATGTCTTGTCTGTAGAGAAAAGTCTGCAGAGCTGCATCAGTTATGCTATAATTTGTAGATATAAGTCTATAAACATCATCGTATTTAAAAAAAAAGGAATCAAATATGATGAGGCATGCAAATTAATTTTAGGTTAAGGTTGAATTTTTATAGGTAGTTTATAAAATAATTTCTGTCTTGTAATAATAAATTTCAGAGAATTTAAATATCTTATTACAGATAGTTTATAAAATAATTTTTATCTTGTGATAATAAATTTCAGAGAATTAAAATATTATTAAATTTCTAGATTTATGCATCCAGATATCTGTATATTAGTAATTTTTTAATATAAATAACAATGTTTTCTTACTTCAATTTCAGAAGCTTTATTTCCCCTGTATTATGCTTATTGTCTGTGACTATGTCATCTCTTCTTTTTAAGAAAAATTGTCGCAGATTGGCATATCTAATCCGGAAAAGTGAAACATGATAATATTTTAGATTTGTTTCGTTGTCAAGCATTTGTTATTTTTGTTGACAATGCTTATAGCATGGCATAATATTCGTAAATTGGTAGAAGTAACCATAAAATTCAAAATTGCTCAAAAAACACTTCTGGAAATTGCTTCATATGGACATGGAACTACCAAGTTTGTCATATAATTTCTCTTTAAATAGTATGCGTACACCAAGAAAGGTTTTTGAAAATTTTATTTAGATTTTTAATTAAAAATCATTATCTACAAAACTACTTGTTTTCTATAATATTCGCATTATTTTTCTCTCATTTTAAGTATTTTTATAAAATATTTTCAATGTTGTTTTATAAAAATACTTTCATTGGTTTACTTACTGGATTTATTCTCACATAGTTTGAGATAACATTATAAATACAATTTTTGTGTTTTACTTATTGTTGCTGTTTTAATTAAAAGAAAATTATAAACATAAAATAAAGATGTGAGAATCAATCCTTAAACATTATCACGAGAATAATATTTTAAGATTAAATATTAAATTCCTCTCTTTTTGTTTTTGTTTTTACATTTCTTCATTTTTCGGCTAACACATTTTCAGAACTGTGCGTTGCAATGTTTCCTTTTTATAAAACCCATAACCAACTCTTACTTATATCCATAATTGGTCTGATGGAGTTTACTTGTATAAAAATAATTCTTGTTTATGCTATTTCAAACCCTGGTAAGAATTAAGATTTCTTTTAAAATGCTTGTTAAAATATCCGGACATGTGTCTTGATTTGTCACTTTTTATTGCATGTGGTAAGAAATAAAGGTGAGAACGACCCTAAAGGTGTATTAAAAAATTAGATAATAAAACATTCTTAAAAAAGTAAAACTAATGTGAAGAAGGAACTTTGATTAAAATGGCTTTTTAAATGATAAGGAGGAATGAAAGCTATTATATTATGTTATTATTGCCATTTTTGATTTTTTTTTGGCACAAGGGTCAGATTTCGCCATGCTTCGCCAAGAAAGAATGAAAACAACCGATGAGTTGTAAATTAAAATATCGATTTTCTGTAAAAATGCGGAGAACTGATATTGGGCAGTAGCATATTGCCCATCAATCAGTAGGTTATACCACTCACATTTTTAAGTCAGAATTTTGCGTTTCATTCGAATTGCTTTGTTGTTGTTACTTATGGCACTTTTACAAGACTGCTGTCAGATCAGTCAGCGATTTCAGTCGAGTGAGCGCTTCTTGTTTTTTTAGTAGCGCCACCTGGGGCCAAGAGTACGCCTTAATTATTTAATGCGTCACATTCGCTTGCACAATCCCTTTTTACTGGGGAGCACATTCACGCACCGCGAAGATAGAACACAGAACAACCATGCCGGACTGGAAACCGGGAAGCCCAGATCTCTGTGAAGACGCGCTACACTTATGCCAGGACGACGGCTCGAATTGCTTTACTTTCTGTTACGGAAAGTATAAAAAGAAAAAGAGCCGCAGCCTCAAAAAATACCGATTTAAATGCATGAATGAATCTTCACGTTTCAAAGTTATTCTCATGTTTATATTTAGCTGTCTATGAACGCCATAATTCAGACATATAACGAATAAGGCGAGTGAAAATTATAGAATTCTCCCATTTTTTGGATGAAATTCTTGTACGGAAGTTTATTTTTCTAGGCGGCTGTATATGCAAGAGCGGACGTTTCAAAAATTCAGCAAGCAAGAAAATTGAAATTAGTAATATGGTTCATATTTTTGAAATGCAGAATGATATCAACAAGCTAGAAGAGAGAATTTTATTGTGTGATCTATGTGTAAAAATAAATCAGCGTCTAATTCTAAACTAAATCAGTAAGACGCTTTGGCATGTAGGTTTTTAATCCGTTAGGTTGCCTCTGAGTACGTGAGAACGATAATTAAACTAGAATGAGTGGCCTTCACGAATTTAATAAAAAGTGATTTATATGTCTCCAAATTTTTTTGTGGATTTTGGGCAAGGCCATAATTGTTAAGAGTTCTCAGATTTTTATTTTTAGAATTCTACACATGAGAGTTGGGAGTTTCATAGCCTAGTAAAGAAAATTCTATTTTCGTATTATTAAACGCATAACACTGGTGAACAGTACTTACGAAAGAGGAATCCTAACTTTGATTATTAATCGTGGATATGAGTTAATGCACAAGTATCATAAAATCAAAGATGCGTTTTGGAATCCCTCTTTTCGACTAATTGCAGTGATCATTTTAAATTCAATAATGACAAATGGATGGACATAATTCTGTTGAATGAATTTCAATCCAATTTTGATATAAATTTACAAATGCGTAGAATGTATATTCATCCGTCTGTCTCAAAGCGTTTTTGAGTAATCATGTTTACAAGCAGACGTAATTCCAAAAATGAATTTTTCGGAAATAAAAGAAATCTGAAATGTGAAAATTCGTCAAGGTCTTTAGATTGTTTTTTAACATTTATTATATACATTATTTTTCTGTACTTCCCATGGGAGAAAGTAAAAACGAAACAAACAAAATAAATTTACTTGGGATATACGGTCTAATTATAGAACATTATGAGATCTTGAAGTCAATTTGTCAAATGGAAGATTTCGAAAATGCAAACTTGATTGTCTTCATCATTATCAAGAAACTAAATACGAAATGCTTTGCATCATGTGATTATGGGAGAAATTCGAACGAAAACAACTAGGCAAAGAGAAAATTCTTTTACAAATGGCAAATCGTAAGCAAGTCAAAATTTGTTGATATACAAGGGGTAAAATCGATAAAGGAAGTTATAATAATAACTGTAGGTCGGGATTAATTTGGAAAAAGTCACAACTATTTTGAAAATGTAACTGCTCATTTGTTTAACTGTAGTCGTTTTATATGAGTGTGATTGAAGTTCACCTGGAACACATGGTGTCAACAGTTCATAATCTCGGAAACTTAATAAGTTATTTTTAATAATTTACAAAGAATTGATACAAATATTAATTTTGGGTTTATCTAATAGGAAAATTTGTTTATCTGCAAAAGAATGTTTAAATTATTCTCACGGGATTCCTCTTTCATATTCCATTCATAGTATGTTTCTGATGTTACGAATTTGTAATATTACCCCTCTTCTAAAAATATGGTTTACAGATATAGTTATGGTTGCCGAAAGGTTACAGAGTCAATCATCCCCGCTTTTGGCAATAAAGGTGGCGACGAATTTCACCTCAAAAATAGAGGATATAGAATATTTGAAATACGTAGCAATAACTCCATTTTGACTCGAGTTTCAATGTTTATTCTAAAACATTGCACTTTCTTATATGTAGCGATAACTCTATTTGGACTCGAGTTTCAATGTTTATTCTAGAACATTGCACTTTCTTAGAAGCTATAAAAATCCGAGAGGTGGAGTCAATGAATGTTGAGTAGGAATCATTTGAGTTGAATTCATCCGAGTAGTTGAGCAAAGTCTACTGTTTGTACACTAATGTTTTAGACTGCTGCAGTTATTTAATAGCTATTCTTTACTTGTATGCTACAATTACCTCGGTTGGGTTTTGCTGCTATATACTCACTTTTATGTTTAAAATAAAGTGTCATTAACTAATGAGCCTTCTTCTTCTTGTGTACACAAGAAGTACCCAGCCATCAAGTACAAGTACAAGGCTGTACTTAGCTATCACTAAACAAAGCAATATCGATAGGATTTGTTTGCGGTTCACTGCTATCTTTATCAGAATCCATCCATATCACTGGTCAATTTACCAAACTGGCATCCTCTTCGAGGTGGTTGGCCACCAGCCACAATGTGATCAATCTTTGACCTTCCTTCTCATCTTCCTCTACACTTATGATAAATGTTTAACAAGGAGAAGACACTTTTTGAAAATCTTTCCAAAATTATATATATCCCTCCAAATGTTCGTCCTCCCCTCAAATAAAAGGCAAATAATTTCAAATAGTTGGCAAAAACTGTTAATTTTCAACGTGATATATTTCGGTGTTTTAAGATTTTCTGGCACTATTAATACTGTTCTTAAATCATTATTTTCAACTTTTAGATTATTTCTTAATTCCCAAATTTCTATACATTCCTTTAAATAATGATAAATTGTTCTAATTATTTTTCCTCTTTTTTTCCAAACCTTTAGAAATGTGAATGATATCTCCCCTGACATAATTTGTATTATTAGTGGATGGTATTTTCTTATTTTTATTTTTGGGTTCGGCAGAAAATTATAAATTAGTCTTCTTTTTTTGGACATGTACACCATCTGCCAAATCACTGTAACTTTATTTCTTCTCTTAATTTCCTATTTAAAACATTATTCTCTATTGAACTTGTTGGAGTTTTCGCTGTGAAACCCACCTCACCGGATTTTATTTTACCGTTATAAATACACTTTTACCTGGTAAGAAGTGATATCGATATGTATATATAAATTAGCGTGACATATTTGATGCGCTTATTTTGTCATGAGTTCACTCTAGTAAGACTATATTTTCTGATTACCCTGGCATCAATAAACACCAAATATTAAATAATAATCTGAATCACAAATAAATAACATTAAGATGTTATTTATGAACCATCTAAGTAGGGATTTAATGCGGTTTAAATTTTCCGACTAAAAATTTTCCCACTGGTTCTAGGTGTGGTACCACAAAACAGTGACTTTCAGTCTTGTTATCAAAGGTCGCAATTAGTCTTTTACACATGTTTGTTTAGTTTAATTTATCATATCAAAAGTAATTTTTAGCATACGAATACTAATAAACAATTTTATTTCATCTTTTAAAAAAATAGTACATATCTTTACGAAAGTCATTGCAACTGAAAGAAATGAAGGATTTTCACAATATACTTTCACAAAATATCAGGGGAAAAAAAACTGTCACGGTTTTTTTTTAAATGAAAAAAAAAATCTTTTCAGGTCTTTGACTGAAATATGAAACCTTTCAATACTTTCAGTTGGCACCCTGATTTGACGAGCAGGAGGAGGATTGTGACATTTGACTGAAAGGCTGAAGTTCACTGTTCGATGAAAATGTTACTTTATGTCAATGAGAAAATGGCCAGATATTATTATTTCGTTTCTGAGAATAATAATCTTTAATAATATAGCCTTACCAGTGGCATAATTAAGTTAAGAGACAGTATTAAATGTATTTATTTCCCACTTTGACATGGATAGCTTTAAAAAAAGAAATATAAGCACCGTTACTTCTAATTCGCATTTATTGATTGAACTTTTTATTTCCTAAGTTGTTGATTTGCATTCCTTTTTTTTTTCACGTGGTCAAATAGTATTACTAGAATGAATGGGGTGAAATAAACAGTGTGGTCTAGTAAATGTTTAGGGTGGGGCCCATTTTTCTGTCCTGTAGGGTAGGGTAATATCAGTGTTTATGCATATATGGAATTTTGACATTTGGGGTGGGCTTTCTCTAAAATTGCTAACCTCTAGAATTTTGGTGGTCGTATCTCTATTGTTTTCAAGCTTTTAGAATTTGAAAAATAATTTTTATCATCGTTTGTCATGCCCTCATGAAATAATTTTTGTTGAGATTTATTTGCTCACGTTATATGCGTATAATAAATATATTCTCTAGTCGAACTATTCAATGATTAAATTCCTTCCTAATTCATCTCTTATTATTATTTAAAAGATACCTCTTTATTCTGTCTTCACAACGAACTTTTTTAATGGTTGACTTAGCATGGATTCAGTATCGTAACCCATTAAACAGGCATTTCTCCTTTATTCGCTATGATCAGACTGGTCCTTTTTATTTTCTCTTACAAAATATCAAGAAAATATTGCAACAATAATAATAGTAATAAAAGATGTAACTCGAAATTTTGACGAATTTCTATGGTTTTAGACTTTTCTGTTCCAAATACATTTTTGGCATTATGTATTTACTGTTGTCTGTCAACTCGATTAATTCGAAAAATATATATATTAGAGCTAGACGAATAAAATGTGGTATTACAATCAAATCTCCATCTAATTTTGAACGAAGCCACTCACAGAAACTCTGTCTGTCTGGCTGTTCGAATACGAATGAATTCGACAACTACAAAACGAAAAGAGCTATTTAGCTGAAATTTGATACACAGGTTTTGCATGTCAAATGTAGAATCGTATCAAATTTTGAATCAAATATATCAAAGGGCCTGTCTGTTTTTTCATATGCATGTAAATGTAATATTTCCAAAAACACATAAATAAATGAAATTTGGTATGTGATCGTATAAAATTTTGTTTTCTATTGGTTGGAAAAATGGCGTCCAAAATACATATTCTCATGATAGATTCAGTAAAAATGCTTGCTTTACGGCAAAGATCTATATTTCGTAACTATTATGTGGCAATGCCATGTAAGATATTCTCGATCTTATTACCATACAGAATTTTATGTGAGAGGAGTGGAATTATATTTTTATTGAAGAGTATGCGAGAAAATTTGAGGAGACCACTCCCAATGTTTCACATTGGATTCTTGCTGCTAGCGGACACTTTCGACGTGTTCTTGCAATACAATCGCCATAGTTGATCTTGAATAGTTGCTAGTCTTGCAATACAATAGCTCTGATATTGAAAATTACTTTAAGAGCTATAAATTAATACTGAAAATTCCTGAAGAAAACCTTTTGATATTTTCCCGATATTATAACATACTGAACTTACTTTTTCTATTGACAAAATATCAAAACTACTTGTGTGTATCTAAAAAGTAGAAAACCGATGTTATTACTCGAAAAGTTTATTATTCATGTAGATGTGAAAGCGAATTTTAAAATACAAATTTCAAAACTAGTGTCATTATGATACCAGTTTTGAATAAAAAGAATTTCGAAAGAAATAATTAAAAGCTCCAGAAATAAATATATCAGGAATGAAAAGTTGAAGCATTATGTTTAAATTAATAGAAATTTATCAAATGTGCTGACCTACTCTCTACTACTACTCTACTTTAATTTTCATAGAAAAAGAGTGCGTTTAATTTAAGTTTTAGTAATGTATCTCTTCAAATGCTTTTTTTCCTCATATTTCAACGAATCTCGTAAGCTAATAATCATTCGCAAATCCACTGAGACATATATCATCATATCGTACATATTGATCATCTAATCACGTTTCAAAAATACGATGCATTTCCAAAGCGGAGCGTTAATCTAGATAAAATCAAGGAAAATAACTTTCATTAAAAATGAATAAGGATTCATACATCAGTGGAAGGATTTTTTATGCTTCTTATTAAAAATATCATAAATAAAAACACTTAAAGCATGTGCGATATGTATGTTCTTGGCAGAATCTTGAGGTTGTTTTTTTTCTTAATCATAAGAACTTCCGCTCAGAATTAGAAACTTTTAGCCTATAGTGCATATTGCCTTCTCAACGCTTTTTTCTTTAATTTTTAATATAATTGAAGATATTTCGACAGTGTTGTTAACATTCAAATAAAGTCACCTTCAAGAGAAAAGTAAATAATGTTCACCTGATTTTTTAGATGGCATTTAATTTTTTTCTAAAAAAAAAAAATCTTTTTTAAAAATTATTTTCTGTATTTTTAAATATAAATATTTATATTTCAAATTGTATTCGTTGATTCACTGAAATCAGTATATAAAATTGTACTTAAGTTTGAAGATACAAAGAATAATATTAAAGATGATTTAATATTTTTACTGCCTTGTATAAGAGTGTATCAAATAAAAACGGAACAATAGTCACAAAAATAATTATCAAATTGATTTTATTAATGGTATGATTTAAAAATACTTATCAAATTGATTAAGCGCAGAATATCTTGTTCGTAGGTGTTGCTTGACTGAGATTGAAAATAATTTCGAATAATGTCTATGACTTTGCTGTTTGATTTAAAAAAAAATCAATTGCAAAAGAATTTTTTTTTGTAACTTAGTTGTCTGTATGTTTCAAGTTAAGGAAGACAAAAAATAATCTCCTGATAAATAATCTTTTTTGACACAGTGCAAAGAACCTTCCTCTAGTTTATTTTTTAGAAACAACAAAAAAATTTTCTATCTGAATGTTTGGCATAAAATGACTTGAGTTTAGCTAGATTTTTGTTCAAAACGTCAACAAAAAATTGTCTCTGGTGACTAAATCTGATTCATTTTTTTGGCGTAGATATATTATTAGTTGCAAATAATGACAGGAGTTCTGCTGAAAAATCCAATTTATATATGGGAAAGAATACTATGTAACTCTACGCCTACAAATGAACTATTTTTTAAAAGGTAGAGCATATGAAAGTTTTTCATGTCATTGTCTTGTCTTTAATAAAACTGATGATAAATTAAGGCTTATCGAAATGCTGTATTTATAATTCAAATATTTTATAATAAGTTTATTGATTTACTGGTTTTATCCTCATAAGTGCATAATAATAAGTAAATAATTTTTAGATTTAGTTACATAAAAAATCCTGTTTTGAATCAACGCTAGGATATTTGGGAATGATTTCATACTTTAGGGCCTTAACTAGTTATTCGGACATAATTTTTGATTTTCGTCCTATCTTGTCCTTCATTTTGACCAAAATGAAGTTGCTGAAATGAAGGTAAAATTTTGGTAAATCAGTGCTTATATACCAAAACACTGCATTTCCAATTTATAAATTCATTGTCGAAGCTTTATTATTATATTGCTCCATTAAACAATTTTATTCACTAAACTTTTTTTGAAAATTGATTTTCTAAAAAATAACTGATGTTAATAAAATCTTTCGAAATAAGGAAGAGAAATATTAGTATTGTTAAATTTACTAAATACTAATAGTATCTGAAATTGATTCCGTATTCCTAAAGTCGAGTTTACAGGTGTGTCTAATCTCGTTTTCTTTTGGCCATAGTAAAAAATAAATAAATCATTAACTTATGGAAGTCTCTAAGTAAGTGGACTCCAAGAAATCAGTCAATAAGAAAGTTATTATTTCTAATAATTTTTATTGTCGTCTTATTTAGCCAATCCTTCGTTATTAGTTGCAGCAGCTAGAGTTTGAATGAAGAAAAGCCTTCCATGAAATTTTAATCAGAACCACTCGATCATACTTAACCGGGTATTACACATGTAGTTAAAAAAATGAACCGTCGCCAAGGCCCTAACGGATTTCCCTTTGCCTCATTTAAATAAAAAGCGGGAAGGGAAGTTCTCTGGGGATTAGCAGTGACGAGAAGTGAAAGGCCCCCTTGTCAGGATTCGATGGATTCATATTCAAATTTCTTAGCTTGCAGATGTAACTCGTCTTGTCGCCAGCGATAAGATCGGTCAATTGGGCAAGTATCAATATTGATAAGAGTAGGGTTACCATATTGGCGACGTTATCGCCATTTATCAACATTGTAATTAAAAAAAAACATTTTTAAAGGATTAGTGTTTATATGGGAAGAAATCTATTACAATGCTATGTTTAAGTACTTCCTAGTTTTCAATTCGTTATTTTTTTTTTAAAGTTCAGATATTTTTTAAAATTGTTTTCTGAAGTTTCTGAATTTGTTCTAAGTAAATGTATGGTTGAGGTTTTTTTTTTGCACGGTATCCTAACTATCAGTGATTTAATAGTAAGATAATTTTTTTACATTACCGCGTTAGCCTTTATTAAAGATACAGTTACAGTTTTACAATTAGACTGACTCCGTTTTTTTAATTATGAAATTTGAAATGATTTATTTGAAAAGAAGAAGAAGAAGCAGTTTTGGAAATTGATGCAAATACATGGATCTTTTTTTTTTTTTTCAGTTTCAGTTGTAACTTTTAAAATTTTAGTTTAGGTGGGTTTAAAATTTTAGTTTTTCAGTTCAAGTTCTAGCTTTTTAATTTTTATTTCTTAGCTTTAAAAGGGACTATAAAAAATAATATTACCATTAAAAGAATTTTTAAATTTTTAATTCCTTTAAAAGAAGTTCTTTAATATTTAAAGGAAAAGAAAAGTTAATTTATATTTTAATGAAGCATTGGATCAAAAAATATTAATAATTATCCAAAGCAAAATTTAAGTTGTTTGTAATCAACAATTAGTGCAGCAATTTATCAATTATGTTTTAGAAATTTAGTTACAATTTAAATAATTTTTCAGTCATATTTAAAGAAAAAAAATTCTCAAAAAAAATCCATATTATTTACTTAAATTTTATTTTTATGATATCAAATTCAGTGCAAAGAAATTTGTGAATTTTTTTTTATTCAAAAAAATATAAATTCGCATTTTTAAGGGAACAAACATAAAGAGAGTCTCTAATTTATTATATTATTGTTTATGTATTTTAATACGATTTTACTGCCCGTTATTTTGAAACATATTATTTAAACAACATAAAGTTTACAATTATTGAAAAATTTATCATGATTTTTTTTTGAAGTTGTTAATAGTAAAATATTTAAAAAATCTAGATAATTTACATGCACCTGAATAATTGTGAAAATATTCTTGTTCTTGTATGAACACATTCTTTCCAATTAGATACATTTTTTATTTAAGTGGAAACTTTCTCAAATAAATTACCACTAATATCATCTTTCTATATTTTCGGCGATTTTCAAGTTAAGTTCTGGTATAAAGTTATATTCCATTGTTATTCCGCTAATTTATCCCTTTTATCAAATTGTTTTATAATTAACTGTCAGTAATAAATTTTAAGAACTGTCTGTAATTTAAGTTATATATTTATTATTATAACTTAAATTACAGATATTATTTGATTTACTAAAGCATCCTAGCAGCTGACAATTAGTTATATAAAATGCTTTTAAGAATGATCATCGAATTCATTTAGATTTCTTGGGATTTCTTTAACTTAGATAATTAAAAATTTAAAAGATATTTTATTGAAATAAAATTATAAAAATGGTTTTAAATAGTATTCTGAACACTGTTTCATTTAAAAATAATCTAATCTTTTCTGAATTACTGATTATTGAAACTTGTAGCTAATGAACCTGAATTTAGATGCGTTCCCTATAATGAAATGAATAAGTTTACATGCAAGAACACTATAATGCGGGAAAGATACATTGTATGATTTGTAATACCATTGCAGGAAATATTTTGTAAATTTATGCGAGTATTAAAATTATTCTTTTTATAAATAGCTTTAAAGAATTAATTGGTAACAAACTGCATCAGACTTGATTTTTAAAATTTTTACTATTTCTTTGTCAGTTTGAATAATTTAAGTGAATAAATAAATGCTTTGTTTAAGCCAGTTCTAAATGCGAAAATCACGTTTGGGTGACGCTAAAATATGTGTTAACATTTCAATAAAGAGATTGAATGATACAAGTTTTCAAAATCCATTTGATATCAATTATTAGCAAGGTTGTAGTTGATCGCCCAAGTTTCTCTTGATTATTTTTAACTGAATTTTTTTTTTTCATTTAAACGTTTTATTGAGATGTACTTTAAAAAAGGGCTTAATGTTTGCATTTATTTGAAAAACTTCATAAATCAATTAAATGAGTTTAAGATCATTTAAAAAAAATATGGGAATGGAAGTATCTTTTTAATGACTAAACAATTTTATACATTAAATTTTAGAAAATATTGTTAAAGGTAAAAAAATGTAGGTGAGGATTTGCTTAAAATAATCGGATAACTTTATTTAAGCAACCCTTTTTTTAAAAGATTTTTTTAATACATTTGAAAATGGCTTAAACTTTATGTTAAGGGATACACTATTTTTTTCCCAGAGTACTTGGAAGACAAGATTTCAATATTTCGGAACATCAATTTATTTTTTTCCCAATGAAATAAATAGTTTTAAATCTCCAATGAGAAAATTTTAATTCTTTTTATTTTCCCTGACGCATTTCACACGGTAAAGAAAATTATTTCCTTCTTCATTTAAGGGCCAAAAAGTTAATCAGTCTTCATTTTAAATTGAAATGATTTTGTGATTACTGACAGATCTTTATCGATATATTATTAGGTTATATATAATATCTTTCAATGAATTAAGTATAGAAATACTCACTCACACAAACACAGACGAATTTCTGCATATATACACACACATAAAGGAATGCTTCTTTATATTCACTTAATTTAAATCTTAATTGCAATTCTTCGTGAGAAGAATAATTTGAATCGATGGGATTCATATAGAATTAGTTAATATATTTCCAATTAATGACTCCTTTTCAGGATTTTATTTCTGTTTTAAACTTTTCCTACCATCCAAAATTAGAAAAAGGAATTCAAAAATAATAATTAAAAACTTGATTAAGTAATTGATAACTGTTGAAAGTAAACTAATTTAAAATCACCTATTGATCAAACTAAATCAAGTAAATGTCTTATCAAGGGCATATTGACTACGTAGATAACAAGCTATGTAAGTATATTTTCACTTCCTTTATGAGTATAGTAATGTTGTTGGATCTTAATACGTTTACTTCAGTGACGGAATATATCTCCTGTGAAATAGGTTGCCACGTGGCCGATGATGCCCTTAGAATTCCCATCTCATTTCTAAACTAAATTTATAAGAGGGGGAATATTTTGGATTAACCGAATTTTAAAACAGAAACATTTATTAGTAAAAAAAAAAAAAGTGTTGAGGGGGCTAAAAGTATGTGGATTTGATATTTTATGATAGTTCAAAACATAACAATATTGTTTTAAAAATTTAATGAATGATTTATTAATTTCATTCATTTGTCATTATATAATCAAGTATCCCTGTTCAGAATATTAAATCAATGATGGAAAAGTTTAGAGATCACAAGAATATGAAATCTCGGAGAACTGTATTTTAAAACGCGAGGGAATCAATTGACAATAAAAACAATAATAACGTCTGGTAAATGTGAAAAGCACTTTTGATAGATATTTTAATTTACCTTATATGCCTAACTGACAATTAAGTATTTATAACAGTTAAGTATTTATATATCTTTTGCTTGAGTATCATTTGGAATTTATAGTAAAATTCACTAAGGCTGTTATTGTAATATCATACTATAAATGATTCATGTTTATATTAGAGATTTTTCGCCTCATCATTTATTTTGGAGATCATCTCGTCATTAATTTTCCTTGTTCCGAAATACAAAGTTAGTAAATTTAATAATGGCAAACATATAATTTCATATGATTAAACACAAGAAATAATATGTGATTCTTATAGATCCTTCAATGTGGTCATCAGTGCTCTATATGATTGATTTCTAGGGACGTAAAATTATTGAATTACCTGATTTTGTACCAGTTCGACTGATGTTCAGAAGATTTTGAGCATCATCAGAACTGGTATTTATTAAATAAACATTCCTGTTACAGTTCAATAGCGAATATCACGAAGCAGATCCTTTTTCTGGAATTTAAATCATATGCAGATGGACTCAAGATAATGGATGAATAGTGTTTCATCGTCGTTTCAAAAAGTCTCTATCGCAAAATATTATTACACTGCTCCAGAGCTTTTAAAATCGTTGTAGACGAAGTATTTGTAGAACTTGCATTGATTCAAGCATTTCACTGAAACAAATGACGAAAAGGTAGATCTGATAACTACATTGAAAGATTTTAGGCATTACATATTAGCACCTTTGTTGTATCCTATATAATTATATTATTACCACTATTAAATTTCAGATGAAACGATCTATTGATTTAAGCACTCCTGGTACAGTTGATGAATGTTAACCAAGCAGTTTCCTCTTCTTTGAATCAAATCAGATTCAGATGGATTCATATGATTAGATGAGTAGAGCAAGTGGTATCATCAGCAAGCAAAAAATCTTTGTTGCAGACTGATACAGAACTGCTCCAGAACTTCTAAATTCTTTAGATGGTTCCTTTCGAAGCATCAGCAGAACTGGTATTGATTCAAGTATTCCACAAACAGCACGTCACTGGAAATAAATTATATAGATCGCTGTTGATTACATTGAAAAGCTATAGATATAGTTCTTCAATACAGGTAGAGATACTATTAGATATAGCTGTTTGATACAGGTACAAGCTATATAGCTGGTACCTTATTGTAAAAAATGTAATTATATGGTTATCACTATTAAATTTTCAATTCTTGAGCTATATTTATATTGATCATAAGTTTGCTTCTCTAAGATACTCTGGAAAGAGGGAACAAAAATCAGAAAATGTTTGGTGCAAAAATGTATACACACCGTCACATTTATTCTTGAATAAAATTGACATCATATTTTAATACTGAACAATAAATGATTGCTTCCAAGCTTGAAGAAGAAAGCATTTTTCTTTATATAAGGACAAAAAAAAGTCAAATTGGTGACACCTAAGCTAATTTTTGTTGTTGACGAAAGTTTTACAGAGCAGTACGCGTGTTAACTCTCTTAGAGCAGAGATTGATGTTGGAAGTTTTCATAAACACTGATTTCAAGCACATTGATGCCCATAACTTATTATCAGTTGAATATGAAGTTTCTTTAAAATAAGTTTGTTACTATGTTTGAAGACGGTGATAGCTTTCTTGATATCGTGACAAAAGACAAGAATTCAAATCGGTGATACTGAATGTAACTTTTTTTAGAGACGAAGCTTCTGTTATTAGCTGTCTTAGAACAGAGAATGATGTCGAAAGTTGTCAAAAGTACCGAGTTCAAGTGCATTGATTCTCAAAACTTATCAATGATTTAATTTGAGGTTTTAAAAAAATCAAGTTTGTTCTCAAGCTTGAAAACAGAGGCAGCAATTTTGATATAAGTTTGAAGACAAGGATTCAGAACCATTACATTTAAATTAACGTTCATTATCGACGAAAGGGTTTTTCGTTTATAATAAGCGTCGGAAAGCACCAGTAGTTCTACTTTTTTGGAACAGAGGTAGTGACGGATTCTACCATTAACATCGATCTCAAGGACATGTTCAGAAAGTAGAAGTAGCATTATCAGCTTGGCTCGAGTTTCTTTGATTATTTTCAGAGATTACCTTTAGAATCAATGCTTATTGAAAACATAAACATAATACCGTTGGATAATAAAATTTATCCTGATTTTAATAGTATGAAAAAAATTATGAAGAAAAAGCGTATGTAAAAAGTTGATGGTATCCGAATAAAAAATAAAATTAGTTTCAGCACAACTTTTGGCGTGAAAGGAGTTGGGCAACCCTGGAATTTGCGTAATCTGGCGGTAAATGTTGAAAATTGAAACATGTCACAACTGTTGATCGACGCAAAATGTCACTCTCCCCGCTTTTCATTGACTTCGCGCCAGAAGAAAAAAAAAAGTGGCCACAGAAGAAAAAGGGAGAGAGAGAAAAAAAAAATGTAGATAAGATAAAAGCACAGAAAGGGAGAAGGCAAAAGAAAAGATTCTTTTTTTAGCTCTCCGTCTAAGTGACAGCAACGACATGAAAATTTCGCAGGGGAGTGAGCAGAAACAGAGAGGGGTGGGGGGCGTCACCCTTTCATCGGCTCTCTCTGTCACTCTGTTTTGATGGAAAGAGCAGTCTCAATCCCCGAATATTTTAAAAAGATCTTTTGGTCATTCCACAACAATGGATCCTTTCTCTGGATTCCAGGGTCAGAGGATGGAAGGAAGTGTTCTATGCAAACGATTTTTTTTTCCTTGTCGTGTGGGGGATGACTTCTACCCCTTGCGCCACGTGAGCAAACAGAAGCACGAGATATAAGTAATCCTGGTTTTGTTAACTGGTTATTTAAATAAGTTGGGAATGTTTTGTTGATGAAAAAAGATTCTAATTCTTAAACTGAAAGAAAATTTAAAATTATCTTTCTTGATATCATCTACTCATTAAAAAAAAACAAAAAAAATGAGTTCATTTATTCCAAAGAGAAAAAAGAAAAAGAATGTTTTGAGAGAAATAATGGAAATAATGTTGTATGTGGGAAAAAATGCTTATAGTTTTTGATTTTTTCTTATAGTTCCCGTACAAATTGAATCAAAAATTTATACTGACAGAAAATTGCTAAAACAGATTCATTAAGTTTCGTCATTGCGAGAAAATTTACAAAAATGTTCTACATTTTAACAGAAATATGGCTAATTAGATTTCAACATATTCCAACATTGTATTGTTTACAACGATCGAAGGACATCAACTAATGAACTATGAGAGTCAGCAAAGCAGAAGTTTAAAAGAAATGGATGATATGTATTTTAAATAACTTTAATTTATTTTAGAAATATTTTTAACTTTTCAAACACACATATTTTTATATTTGATAAGAATGCTTTTCTTTCTGATTCAAAAGTGAATGTTTTAATTGCACTTATTGCATTATTTTATATTAAGATGGAATAAAATGAATCTATAATATGAATAGCAATAGCATACAAAATAGGAACAATATAAGAAAAATTGAAAATAATAAAAAGTTTCTGAGGGTAAATTGTATGAGCTTGTTGGAATTATAAAAATCTTTGAATTTTAAAATGGAAGGATAATAATTTTAGCCTTTTATTACTTTTTAAGTGTTGGAAAAAAAAGACGGTAAAAAAAATTCAACATACCAAAACCTACCATTGTGCACTCATACAATGAATGTATGATAGGAGGTGATTACATACTTGTATGACCGTTATTTGGGGTATTACAGATGTACTGTTAAAACTAAAAAAATGGTCAAAGCTAATGATTAAACATTCTATGAATTTTGCAATATATGCAAAACTGAATTCAGTATGTCTGATCTCTCCCCCTCCCCAACTCTTCCAAAAATTATTTTAAGAAATATTTGTCATTATTGGAACATTTCGTGACAACTACTTTTTGCCTCCTAATTAAGAAGGAAGCAAAGGCTGCAAGCAGAAGTGGGAATTTATTTGAAAAAGAGGGAAATGGGTCAGGGAAGTACAAAGCTGTTGTGATAGGAAGCAGTGCGAGTTGGTGGAGTAGGCCATTTGGCAAGATTTATGGATGACAAAAATGCTTCCAAATGCTGATTACCAAGATATAATTCAAGGACTAGAGTTATATGCATAAAATGCAATATGCGTTTCTGTATACTAAGGAATAATTGCTTCGAAAAATATGCAAATAAATAAATAAAAAAAAAATATTAACAATAAATTTTTGAAAATTAATTTTTTTGTAAATCTTTATTAATAATAATTAAAATAGTTATTATTGCATTTAACATGTTTGTGCTTATTTTAAAGTCATTTGAGGTCAATTTTGAGTGCTTTAATCATCTGACAATTGTTTTACTCAGTTGAGATCTGAAGTCCACATATATGAACTTTAAGGTACGAATCTCTGAAATATTAGTTTCAAAATATATATATATATTTGTGATCTATGATGTTACTGTAATATATAAAAGGTATAAAAAAGCATTTATGTTGTTATTATAACTTCAGGCCTGAAGAGAATATAGCAAGAATTCCTTTCCTTTTTGTGAAAACACGAACTATGGTTGATTTCAGCGAAGTCCTTTTATAGCCTTCTCTAATTTCAGAAATATTTTCACTGGCTTTTGCCTTTTTGTATATAGAGAAGTTACTGCAATCAACAATTATTATTATAACAACAACAACAGTTACTGCAATTCGATTTCGTCAGTTTGACGAACCTCCACAGTTTAGACATCTCTAAGTCCGAAAAACACATTTTTTGGAACTAAGTTGCCTGTCTGTCTGTCTTATCTGTTTGTGAACATGATAACGAAAAAATAGCTGTGAGTTAGACGGATGTAATTTGATGCACAGATATGTAGATTTCATGAAATTTTATTTGAAAGCCATCAGATGAATTCTGTTTGTCCGCCTACCCAGGTACACATGTAAAGAGCTATATGTAAAAAAAAAGGGTACACATGTTTAACATCTAAATTGCAGATCTGTATTACTTTTAAAGCGAAATCCGTTAAGGGTTGACTGTCTGTCGTCTGAACTTATGCATCTATGCGAGCGCGATAAATCAAAAACGCAATCATTTAAAAAAAAAGACGAAGAAGAAAATGATATACCATCTTTTGAACACAATTTCAATTGTATGTCAAATTTTAGTTCAAATTTTCAATCGATCAGAAAAAAGGCATTCAAAATACATATTCAATTTTCTAGTATTTGTGTATTAACCGAGTGGCAAGGATTAATGACCAAAAAGAAATGATATTGATAGCAAGCAGAGTCTTTACGAAAAAGGCCATTTAAAAAACACAACTTTAAAATCTATCACAATTTGATCCTAAAAAATTTTGGTGGGAGAATCATGAATATCAGTTATGTGAAAGAAATTTAATTAATAATAAACGCGTTCAATTTTCCAAGTGAATCAGCTGGTAGAGAAACTCGGTTAATTTAGGCCAGCTCAGGTGTCGTCCTCGTCATCTGACCGCGGTTCAAAATTACGAGGTCCGTCCCAATATAGCCCTCGTGTTGCTTCAAATGGGACGTTAATGTAACTAAACTCAGAATAAAAAAAAAAAAAAACAAAAAAAAAAAACAGAAAACATGGCTTCCAGAAAAACATATAACACAAATAATTACAATAAGGCCTCATTTTGGAACTTTTTCTAACAGTTCCTTTCTAGCCTTCTTCTTTTGAAACAGGACGTTATTGTAAACAAATTAATACATAAATTCGCTTTGCATATGTTAGCTGCGAAATCTGATATTAAAATTATATTTAAAGGTAATATCCTTCTATTCTCATATTTTCATGCATTTTTGAATGAAATATTCGCTTTTTGTGCTTTTATTTAATTTCAGTGTTTCAGCTTTAACATGCTTACTCTTGCGACTTTGGCCTGATAATAGGACGATCTACTAAATGGACTACTCCTTTCTTACTATTTCATAACTATAGTAGAAAAGGCGTTCTCTAATTCGATATATAAGTCGATACTATTAGATAGTAAGTGTGAATCACAGGTGAGTCACGACTCACAACTGCGACTGACAACATGTCAAAAGATGAAATTTTATAAAAGATAAACCAGTCATCTCCGAAGTGTGTTAGAGTTTAGAGTTTTAAATTCTGTGCAGTTTAGTATTTCTCGAAGACGAAACTCTTTTTTAATACTTTCGTAACTTAACGACCAGTTAATCGGTCAATTTAATTAAATTTTGATTTCCTATGAGAGGCACCATCTTGCTACAAATGTCAGAAGAAAAAATTGATTTCAGTGTTTATCTGATATTTAGAATAATGGATAATAAATTACGGACTAAAAAATAAAAAATATATTATTAAATTAAAAAATTATACTTTTTAATTCATTCAATAGTATCGCACATTTGTTTGACCTTGAATGCAATGTTATTGGCTTCTCAGTGGAAATGAATCAATTATAAAAATGTCATTCGATTTTCGAACCTTAGCAGAGCAGACAGCTTGAAACGATGGTTCGTAGAAAAGGTCTAAGCCCTGATGAAATTCTAATTTTTTGCGAGAGCTTTCTGGGATTGAATCGGATATTGATGAGTTGTCTTGCTAGATTCCGATAAAGGTATAAGATTGCGTGAAAATGACTGCAATGAATCTGAAGAAGTAATTTGTAAGTAATTTGTTTTGTTACAATTTTTTATGACATAAAGGGTCATAATATATGATAATTACATGAAATAATATTAAAAAGTATTAAAACTAAACACTACTGAACAGTTGAACAGCAACTATTTAGTCATTACAATTATTTTATATATTTTATATCGTGGTGTCGAAACGACATCGGTGGAAGTTTAAGAGTAATCAAAATCCCAGATGTTCTAGTGTTAAGCTAGATTTTTTAGTTTTGACATATTATCTATATTTTAATTCCTACCTTTTGATATTAAAGCTTTTTTAATTCATAATTTTTGCACCACTATGAGAAAACCCAAAAATTTCCTAGAAGCTTTATTACAATTTTATTTATTATAGTGCACATGTTTACATACTTGGCCCAGCATGGCAAATATAATTCTCGTATTAATGAATCTATAAAATAGTAAACTATATAAACTCGCTAGTAAAAAATTTACCCAAATTTTGATACTAAGTTTTACCATGATGCAAGTTCGATGATCGACAAAATGCTGAATAATTTCCAAACTTTCACTTCAGACAAAATTGTCCGCTTGGTTACATCACATATCGTTTTCAGAAATTGAGTCGTTAGACCTGCAGCACCCGATCCATTTCAATGAGTCTCACCCCCTGTCGAGGAAAAGGATTACTCCGCCTCCTCTTGTGACTGCAGACGATAAGGGGGAATGGGGAAGGGGTCATTCGAAAAAATAAATCCCATCTCCTTTCAAGTGCTCCGACGGACTCTTCGATAAGCCTTTCTTGGTAAAAACAGCCCCCGTGCGAATTTTTTTCGATTCCCTCTCCTCCTACTTCCCCACTGTCATGGTTCCGAAGGGTATTCTTTTTACTCATTCATCCCTTTTCTCATGGCATCGATACCCCCTCTTCTTCCTGCTTTTCTCACGCAGTGGTCCTTCTTCGAAAGACAACGATGGGGATGGGGGGCATAGAATCTCCTCCCCCTATAGCATCTATGAATGCATATTACAACAGGTATGTGGTTCAGATATTGAAATGCACCGGCCTCTAGTGTATAAGTGAAACTATGGATTCTGAATTTGTCAAAAGGCAAGTTCTTGGGCTTTGTTGTGATCAATGCATTTTACTTTCATATAAAGAAAGTATTGTAGTCGATGAAAGATTCATTTTTATGATTTTGATGTGTCTACACGACCCCACAAAAATGCTTTAGGAGTTGTGCCACAATAAATCAATAATCAAGACGAATAAATTTGATATTTCCCCTGTCCCATAATATAAGTCGCCGTTGATGAATTTAATTTACCTCACATTAATCGAAGCTAAATAAATAAATAAAATTAAAGAAGGCAGCATTTATTATCAAAGCCTTAGCTTAAATCTAACCATAATTTTAAAATATTATTCATAGACTTTAATTTGAATGCACATATATTTTCTAGATTTTTCAATATCCACATTACTGCAATTTAGTTTTGTAAGTAAAATACTCGGTCCCTAAGCTTTGCTTTCTTATATTTTTTTTATAAGAAATGATTTGATGATGTTTGAAATTTATTTTACGGATTTTCCTTCTTTTCAAATTTCGGATTTGAGAATTTCAATGTGTGGATTGCTGATCTTAGGTCTAAAAAGGTCTAAAGGTCTAATTTTTTCTCCGTTATTATGCATTTGCGTTCACAATTTTGTTTTTCAAAAAAAAAAAAAAAATCAGCATTGGAAAAATTCATTCCGACAATTATTTTCAGAAGAAGTTTTTAAATTCTTGATATGATCATTTCATTTAATTATTTTTTTAAGAACTAGACAATCACAACTTTATCTTTGCTTGAAAACCTTTTTGCCCTTGTTTTATTTTTAATAGTATTTATATAACGTATAATATTAAAAAAAAGTATTTCGAATAGCGAATAAAATAAGAAAAACAATCATAATTCTTGGTAATTAGGTTAACCTAAAAATTGCGAGAGATGTCGAAACAAATGACATATGGCATGGAAAAATGATTTTGATAGACCGATTCGCAATTTTATGACACAACATAGCTTATAGCTGCATTTGCCTATAACTCTCATTTAAATATTCACTTACAGCTATCATTAAGAGATACAGAAAGTATATAGTTTCTTTTTCCTTACAAATTTTATCACATTTTGGACGAAATCTTTCTGTTAATATCTAAAGGATAACAAACATAAGTAAATTTTCGCAAAAAAGAACATTTAAGATTTTGTATAATTGAAACTAGATTCCGAATTCAGTAAAAGCAAAATCTTAAGCTTTGTCGTGGCAGATGTTTTTTTAGGTTTTTTGAAAGAAAATACTTTAAGCGTCAAAGGATTCACCCTCAGAATTTTGATGAATCTCCTCATCTGAAAAAGTAATATTTTAGTAATTATGTCACAATAACTTAATAACGTACGATCTAGACAAATAAAATTTGATACGTGTTCCTTTTCCTTTCACAATTTTATTAAATTTTGGACAAAATGTATCTGTCCATGTCCAAGCGATAATAACGCATGGTAGAAATTTTGAATATGTTCTTATCACTATTGTCGATTTGGGTTAAAATTTGGAGACAGTCCTTCAACGTTTCGATAGTTCTTTTACTGCCTTTTCTTATCAGTGCAAACGCGATTTAGCAAAATGTTAAAAACATAACAGGTTACATAAATAAGATTTGATATATCGTCTTGACACACAAATTGAAAACCCTTATAAAAATTTTAAGATTATTGGTCAAAGAAAGCAGGTTTAAAAAGCGTATCAATTTTCTTCTTTTGTTGTACGAATCTAAACACAAAACGTGCCATATTGTACACTATATAAAAAAAGTCTAGTGGAGAACAATCTCATCGATTGTAGGGATCTTCATCTTTGTGAAATTTATAATAAACAAGATTCCTCACAAATCTCTTCGTAAAAAACTTGATTAATTAAAATCTGATATTTCTTGTGAGATATATTTAATTTTATCTCATGTGAACATAGTATGTTTATAAACAAAGCGATAGATGCTGATACATGCTAATAGACGCTAATCACAGACACTGTGAACTTGCTACCAATAGCAAGTATCTAGTCTATCTTAAATCAAACTTAATTTTTTAAACTCAGTTCAGATAAAACTGCACCTCATCGAAAATATCTAAAAAACTATCTTAGCATTAAACTGAATTTGGAATGAGGTGTGTATATTTTAAATCAATGGGAAACAAGTTTTCTTTAGATAACTTTTGATTGAATAGAATCTAAATGGCAAAATACGTACTGCGTTTTCAATTTGAAAGAATAATTCAATGAATAATAGGCTGAATTTACAAATATTTGTCTTTAAAATAGATATAGGAAATTATTTTTACGTGTGAAAAAATATATTTTCTATAATATTCCGATTTATTAAAATTTATCATTGGTCAGGTTTGAAACTATTGTGAATAAAAATTTTCTCGGGGGGGTGGTGGTGGAATAAGGAACGTCGTCCCATAAAAGAGAAATTTAGCGACAGAAAAGCAACCATTTTATAACAATGTTCATTCTTCTTTTTTCAAAAAATTATTTTTATTTAAAAAACGTGACATCCTCAAATCTAGACTTTGAATGGTTTAAGTAAATTTTTGAGATTGACATATTTGTTAATAATATGTTCGACTAATGCCTTGATCAAATATAGTCGCAATATGAGATATTCTAGTGTTACATAGTTAACAATTTACATGGATCCCTCCAGAAGGATAAAATAGTGACTATTAGTAAATGCCAAGATACAAATATGTATTCGGTGTGAATACACTAACACTGATTTCTTCATTTCTCAAATTAACGATGTGGAGTCATTGTCCATTATATCTGGTCATAACTCGGTTTTTAATTTAATGAAATTTTGAATTATTTTTATGCTACCCCTTAATTTCAAGGTCGGATAAAGAAAGGAATCGGATGCTTGGTTTTAAACATCTTACCTCGAAACTTACTTTTATATTACTACGATCAAAAATTATCCGGGATGGTAGCACACAATAAAATGTATAAATTTATTGCATTGCATTTTAAGTAAACTCACTTGATTGCAAAGCACATCTTACAAAGTTTGTCTCAATCAACAAAATATACATTAAAGATTTTTATTTAAATTTTTTTTTGTAAAACCTATATTTCCGCAGAATATGATTTCTTAGGACCTAAAATTTAAATTTCATAATTCTTGGAAATATATTTAAAGATCAAAACAAAATAAAATATTTTTATGCATGTTATTTAAATCCTTTTGAAAGTAAAACTAAAAACTGAATTTTATGATGAATCTGAGAGATTTTTGTTGAATAATTCTTGACATATTACATTCTAAAAATTAATTCTAAAAATTAATCTGTGGTGCACATAAGTTTTAAATGCCAAACGTTCTTGTTTTCAGTACTTATATTTAAAAAGAAAATGCTTGGTTTCAATAAAATATGTTTTTATATTAATTGCAGTTTAATCATTTTCACTTTAATTTAAAGTTGAATATTTTTAGGTAGTTGACAAAAAATTTGAGAGATACATAGTACATTATGGCTTAAGGCCTTCATAACAATATGAGTGAAGTATATGACTATCAAAATTTGAAGCTTAATATTTTGTTGGAGAAAATATTAAAATACATGTTGCATAAAATATTTAATTAAAATTTTTAACGAACACTGAGATTGGTGAACCGGCTGGTCGCCAAAAACGGTTAATTAAAAATAAGTTTATTTTTAGACGATAAGCTTAAAAAAAAATTCTTATTTTTGCCAGATGTTATACAAGTTGCAAAAATATCTCATAAAAATTTAAAGATAATTTCTACCATTAATATATTTTAAATGAAATATTCCGTATACTTTTTGATCACAATAATATGGTTAGTAAATTAAATTCATAAGATGCCAGGTGGCTACTATTTGATGCTGTATAAAGCATACAAATTTGAATTCCTATGGAATATTGAAAGGAAATTGAATCTGTAAGAGAATTTGCTTAGACAGTGTAGGAAGTCAATGTAAAACATTTCCATAATTATTGCTAAGGTTACAAAAAAAAAAATTGCTGCTTTGTCATAAATTCTAATTTTTTTTCATACTAATCTGGATAAGCCCAAACTCTAGAGTTCGTTCTTTCCTTTCTCAGATTCAACGGCTGATTAAGTATATGTAAAAAATTCAAGGCAGTCTAATTATTTTTTAAATTAATTTTGTTGTAGCCAGGAAATAATTATTTCGTTTCACTTCGTGCGACTACACTCGGATCAAAGAAGCACAGGTAAACGTCTACAGTATATTTCTTAATTTTGCATTTACAAGGATTCCAGCACTATAAGTAATACTATATATATATATATATAATTAAATTTTTGATAATTTTTTTTTTCATTTTTTACATAGGTGTAGTTTTCTTTTACTTATTTTATATTAGGTTCGCGCGAGGCATTTTGTTTACTGAGTTTCAAAACTTTTTAGGCATTGAATTGAGCGATATGTCATTTAAAAGAATACAATCTGTTAATAAATTTTATCATATCAAAACTCGAGTAATAATTTTTTTTACTAACCATTTATTGATAGAAACCATGAGAAACTAGCCATTTATTGGAAGAAGAAAAAATAGTAGACACATCGGTATTATGAGAGAAAGGGCCGACAAATTCAGTTATACAGAAAAAGTTTATTCATTGAAAATTATATGAAATTTTTAAACTAATGCATTTATTTTTTCTTTTGCGGATATTCTTTTAAAGTCGGATGACTAAAATATTATAATATTCTAGAATAATATAATTCATAAAATGAATTGAAAATTCTTGGATTCAATGGGCATATTTGTTATTTGAAAGGTAAGTTTTTCTATGAAATGAAATAAGCGTTATTAATAAAGTTAGTTTAATTTTATTCTTCTTCATTATATTGTTAAGTACGAAATTCATATTTGAAAAACTACGTTTCCTTTTTCTGTTTGATTTCTTTGTATTGTTGCACTTTAAAAATCTTTAATATTCTTTTTATATCAATTCAATTTGATTTATTTCGCAGATGATTTAGGATAGTATTTTATAAAAGAATTTTCTCTCACTTATCTGTGAGTTGAAAGTGTGAGATTTTATACGATTGTGTGGTTTTATTGATGCTTTAATATTTTTCCAGTCTAAGTCATCAGTTAATCAATTCAGTTAATTAAATTTTGATTTCATACGAAAAGAGGCTCCTAGTTCTAAATTTAAGGGGAAAAGAAAACACCAGTTTTCAGATACCATAACAATTCTAATAATTAATTCTAAATTATTAACTTAAAAAGGGATAACAGTTAAAGATTTAAAAAAGTCTACCGACTAGCAAAGCAGTGAAACTAAGTTTTTAAAATAAGGTTTTTATTAAATTTATTCAAAAATTGTCATGATATTAAAAATTATTTTTATATGTAGCTCTTTCTAAATAGTTCATTCCGAAATTAAGTCCTCTCCACCTTTGAGAAATTTTTGATCTCTTTGCTAGTTTTGGAGTGATTATGGCATTCGACATATTTAGAAAAGTAAGTAAGATAATGAAACTTCCATTTTAGACTTTAAATTTCTAGAAATATTCTAAATTTCATTGAAAGCTGCTTTCAAGTTTCTACATCTACAGTATATTTTGAACTTGAAGGATTAGAATTAATCTTTTTCAACTTTTTACATAAAAAAGAAAAATAATCAGTTTATTGTATTTTTGTATCATTATGTTTCTTTAAGAAATAAATATACTATATTATTGATGATTTAATAACGCATGGATAATTTAATAACATGGCAGGATGAAAAAATAAAGTTATAAAAAAATAAAGGGTATAAATGTTTCAGGGTAATTATTCTTTGATTGCCTTTGGTATTTAACTATTCTTTGATTACCTTTG
>JAPMOR010002652.1:83426-110556 GCA_026543865.1 Argiope aurantia | reverse complement strand
CCCTACTGCAATGTCGTGCTAAAATTACTTCGATTGGAATATATTCTACATGATTAACATTTTATAATTGTCGTTTGCAATTTTTATTTGATATCCTATGCATTATTCAAGTTAATTATCTAAGTCTTCATATCATTCTGGGAGCTTAAATGGACAGCATCTCATGCGGAATGACTAAAAGGGAAAGAAGGCAAAATTTCGAAACTACCAATATCTTATTGAAAATAATCGAAATCCTTTTTAATGAATTATTATATGAATTATAATTATTACTTCAGGGAACAAAACACTTGCTTCTATGATTTTTCAGTTCAGTCCTCAGTTTGTCCAAAAGTTAGAGAGAAGAAATACGAGGATATTCTTCAACTAAATTGTCAGCAAAATGTCCTTTATCTATACATAGACAAAATTTATCATAAATGGGTAGTTTGGCCGATTGGTTTATTTTTGGAGATTTATGGCCCAAGAGCCATATTAGGTCATACTGCGCCGAGCGAAATGTAAAAGTAAATTTATTAATTATTAAAAACACTTAAAGCACAAACACCATGATAAAAATGGCATAAAACATGGCGAAATAATAATAAATGGATAAAAATTTCATATGATAAAACAATAAAAAATAAGTAAAATGTGAAATCAATGATTGAAAATAATTAAAATTTTTAAAGTGATGAGACAAGAGAAAAAAAAATTGCGAAAAAGTAAAATGCAATTTAAAAAACGAATGGTTCTCAAAAAGTTAAAATTATTTGGGTGATATCTCTTACTCACAAAATCCTTCAGAATTACTGAGCATGTACTAAAAAGGCGGAGGTGATGAGATTTAAAAATAAGACGTTCAATTAAAATGTGTTTTACACCAAAAGTGACTTATTGGGCAAACTGGCACCTATAAATGTTCAGATTCGGAAAATCTAAATAGTTGGCATCATGTTGATTCATTTGTCTTTCCAGAACTTGTTGTCCAGGGCTTTCCAGAACTTTTGTTGTCTTGGAATTAAAAGAAATTTCTGAAATCTGAACTAACTAAAGAATTTCTTCAATTGACTACACAATCATAATCGCATAAGCTCATTACACCAACGGTGAGACATGAAATTGTAAATTTTATTTTTGTCGCCATACTTTGCAGTTTACTGAAAGCTGGATGTTAAAGAGTCCCGCTCATTCTATGGAAATTTTTCCAAGATTAATCAATGTTCTTTGCTATGCAAAATGGAAGATAATCATAAATATTCATTATACCAAAGAGGCGGTCTAAATAATTGATTTCATGTATATTCATAATAATTTGCAGCTTACTGTTGACTGGATGCGAAATAATCAAAAACAGCACCTTTTATGGGAATTGTGGGTTTTAATCAAAGTCCATTCCCATTCAAAACCGAAGATAATCATAAATATTATATCAAAGAAGAGGTCGAAGTAATTGATTTCCAAGTAATTTGCCTATTCTGTATAGTTTGTGGTTTAATGATTGGATGCGAAATAATCAAAAGAAACTCCTCCAAGGAATTTCTGGGGATTAATTAATGTCCATTCCCATGCAAAACTGAAGATAATCATAAATACTCATTATATCAAAGAAGAGGCCTAACTATTTGATTTCATGCTTATTCTGTATAGTTTACTGATAACTATATTTGAAACAATCAAAAAGAGCTTCTTCAATGCGTGTTACTCGGGAGTAATCAAGGTTCTTTCCCGTGTAGAGACGAAAGTAATCATAATGGCTCGTGGTATGAATCGAAATGTTAGGTTTCGTGTCTATTCGGTATAAGCTACGAATTATTAGAGGATTGGACTCGAAACAACCAATAAGAATCCCTTCCATGGGAGTAACTCGGGATTAATCAAAGTCTTTTTCCCATACAAAGACAAAAGTATCCTTTCGAAGGGATGCTGTATGGGGTCAGCTATTTTTACTTCGATGGAACCTGAGAAGACCGGATTGGATATTCTCACCGCTTCTCTAACTGTGTCGCCTTCTCATACACAGTTAGTTTTGCCGAATCCCAAGAAAAAGCAGGAAACATCATTATCTTTGGAGGAAGTTGCAGAAAAGCTCACGATCGCATTGAGATGTCTCAATATCTGTGGACACCTGCCAGAGCTTTGTCGCAGATATCATTTGTAATTTCTCCAAATCCGGACCTGTCAGCCAGTCACACACGGACACAAATTGGCCGGATAAAAACTTCATAGCGTTGAGAGAAAGAAACTATTTTCTTTCTTTTCTTACAAAAAAGATGGGGGGGGGGGGAGCTATAGAATATGCATTGTGGGAGGGGAGGAGCGATAGCGCTTAATGAAAGTTTTAGAGGGAGGACCCAGTTCAGAAAGGAAATACGACTCGGAAAAATTCAGAAATCGTTCGGATTTCCAAAAAGTGTTCGATCTTTGAATGGGAGGGACGCGCGTTCAACCATTTTTCACTGGGTTTGAGCCGTGCTGACAGTCCCTGGTAACCGAAATCCCATACGATTTTTTCCCCGTTTTCACAAATACAAACCTCGCAGTACACAAATTTTTTCAGTGTAGTTCCTTTTACCTCGCTTGCTTCTAAACCTCCCTCCCCCTTGGCGAGGTAGAGGGGGGGGACGGAAAAAAAAAGAAATTAGTCTGACTTGTTGGCGGTTTTTCGACTACTCTACAGGTTATAAATGATGCGATCGTCTGATTTCCCCCTCCTTACTATCGTCGGCCTGAAAGGTGAGTCGATTTTAGGTTGGAATTGAAAACCATTATTTGTTGAAGTGACAAGTTAGGGAAGTATAAGAAGATGATTTTTTTTTCATCCGAATGGGAAGTATAGAAAAAAATGGACTCCTCGGGGTTGGGGAGGAGGGGATGTGACTTTGGACTCGATTTTTTTGTTGTTCCACTCATAGTGGTTAGAGGTGGTTCTTCAAAAAACCATTTATCATCAACGTAGTTGAGTTTCGCCACACTACCGAGCAGTTCCTGTGGTTTGATTATTTTCCTTCAGTGCCTTTTTTTTGTTTTGTTTAAGCAATAATGTTAGATTTTTCGTTTTCGTGCCCAAACGTCGTGTTTTAAAGAAAATAATATGATGTAAATAAACAAAACTTTTTTCTTCACCAAAATTTGACCTAGATAACTTTATTTTCCGTCTTATGCAGTTATTAACTTTTTTCAGTTTTAAGATCGATTCAATAGATTGTTTCTTTCTTTCTTTCTTTCGGATATATTTGTCGTTGGATTGATTTTGAAAACTATTCTATCTTTTGATCTTAAGAGCTTTGATGTGTTATTGAAGTTAATAAATGATTGAAGACTTTATTTTGCAAGGTTTCTATTCAGTATAAGTTAACACTTATTTCAGATATTGATTAATAGGACAGGAATTCAACTAATTGAAATAACGTTTAAGATGGTTATCTGTCTCTAGTGGCTTCATTTTCTCTGTGGCTAGATAAATTTTTAATCCATAACATATCAAAGCATTTAAAAATAAATCTGAATTTCTGACGAGATACATTAAATTTTGCAACTCTTATTTTTACTGTACACGAATTTGGTTAATGATATTTACATTTGCATCAATGAAATTCTCTTTTTTCGGTCTCTTACTTTTATCTGAAATATTGACAGTAATCTAAAAAAAATCCACCCTGAAGTTAAATATCACGAAAGCGCATGTATAAAATTTTTTGAAAATTACTTTTAAATGGAATAGATTGTATATTGATATTACAACTTCACCATACTGTATGTTGTAGACAGTATCGACCCACCACAGCGAAAATGTGAGCCCCCCTCCCCATCAGAATTGTCTTAAGGCCTTTCCTTCTATTTAATATCTTAAATTCTTTTTCAGCTTAGCACTTTGATATACCTTGGAATATATTTAAAATTGTATGGAGATGCGAGACAAGCAGCTCTTACGCCTGTACGAAACATACACACACACACATTCGGTGTAAAATACCGAATACAACAATGTAAATAAATCAAAATAATATAATGCAGAATTAGGCTAAGATGATATTCTTGAAATAATATTAATTAGAATGCCTCTACAGATTAACAGAAAAGAAAAGAAAAGAAAAGAAAAAAGCGAAAATGATTTCTTATTTGTGAGCTTTTACAATATTAGCATTATCGACATTAGCATAGAAAACATTATCTAGCATGAAAAGTTTCAAAACTGTAATTTTCAGAAATCTCTTTCAAATAAATGCATATTTTTTTCATTTTCTTATTCAGTAGAATGTCTCTTAGTTGCTAGCAATGGAAACTCGCTAATGAAGAAAAAAATATTCTGGAAAATATTCTTCATATTTTCTTCATATTTTGTAATGTCATCTGTAGAAATTATGAAATTCGATGGTCATACTTTGGTCATTACAACAGGTTAATTTGCAATTTTTAATTGCGTCTTAAAACTACCTTATGAATATAAAAATAAATAAAATATTAAATTTAAACTAATAAATTATATAACTAATTAATGATATTAATTAATTATTAATCACCTACTTAATAAAAAGACACACCACACTCACACGGCCTCTCTCACACATGCCCATGGAGGCAAGCATGCAATTACAAATTATCCCGCATTGGGGGATTTTCAATGGTGCTGTTCATCCGCTTATTGTGAATGATAAAATGAGGTAAACAAGCAAACAAAAAATGATGTAATGTTCTTCACTATCAAAGCATTCCCAAAGAGGAGATGTGTGTGTGTGGGGGGGGGGGAGATGATCTTAGATATGGGAATGGGACACAGTACGGTGGCTGGTTCTTGCTTTTCAGGTGGACATAATAAGGATATAAACCTGAGTATGTCGCCGATGATTGTATCGTGATCAGTGCTGGTTATAGTCACTGCTGTTCAAATTAGTGTTACGACAACAGTCATACATTTTTTTCAGTCAGTTTTGAGCGGGGTGGATGTTAATTAGTATTTGTTCTGATCAGCAGTGAAATTTAATTGATTTTCTCAGATTAATTTTATTTTATAATTTTTTTCAACATTTTGTTTTAAAATTCAGGTCAAAGTTCCATTTCCAGAATCATGCGCGCCATTTAATACTGTTTTTTTAAAAAATCTTTTATGTGAAGGAAATGATTAGATAAAGATAAAAAAAGTATTTTTTAGAGAAATATTAAATCAGATACCTTTTAGAGATCTAAGCTGTAATGTTAATCACAGAAAACCATGTATTGTAAATTTTTTTATTGGCACTCATCTCAAAATATTTTTTTTTTATTTTCCATTAAATTGAAGAATTAACAAATACTACCCTTTTAATTCTAATAAATCAGAAGGAACGATTTGATTTACTATATTAAAGAGAATGGTATATATATTTTTTATTGCCTTCATTTCAAATATTGATATTTATAAACATTAGCTAAGGTTATTAGTGCTTTGCCATACCCTACATGATTATAGAATTTTAATAACAGCGATTTTTTAAATACTTTTAATCATTTAGGTTTCATAGACTTTCTATGTTTTGATTTTATCATAAATTGATACAATATTTTAATATCATGAGTGTGGTGCAGCTTATTCAAAATAGCATTTTGCAGTAAAACACAAATTAAACTCTTGATAAATATAATTTGTATTATTTTTTGTTTCTGCTGCTTCATTTTTCTTAGGAGAGCAAAAATATTTATTAAACATCCTGAAGCTTAAAGCGATAAATTAATGTACTGAATTTTTAGAATTAAAAGTTAAGTAGAATAATAATTAATAATTTGAATGAGAACAAAAAGCAGTAGAAAAACATTAATTGAAAAATTAGCGTTACATTAATTGAAATCTAAAATAAAGTCATTAAAAACAAACATTAAACAAAGAGACGAAGACCAATTTCAATCATCTCATTTCATCATCAGTATCTTGTTTACATTCTTGCAAATAAAAGAATACAATTCCAAAAATGTTTTTTTTTTATTATGAATGGCATTAAATATCAAAATAAATCAATAGAAGAATATTTATTTATTTATTTTACTCAATGTAATATTTTCTCTAAGTGTACGAATAAGGGAAAAAAAAAGCTTTTTTTTTGTAAAGGTTATCAATTCATTAAAACAAAAATAGATTATTAAATCATGTACAAGCTTATCTAGTAAATACTTCTACTGATCGTTATTGTTGCCAACTTGTCTTGATGCATGATATGTATATAAAACTGGGCGGTTGTCTTTCCCAAGGCTCAGGTTGAAGCACGAATTAAATTTTGACCTTAACGTTAAATGCCATACATGTATCCTGGAGATCTTTAACATTTCAATTAATCATAAGACATTGATGCTATTATGACTATTTGATATTTGTTGCATTGCGATTATTTACTATTTCCGTCAGAGCAACATCACAACATAAAAATGGCTGCTTCTTAATTTAATTTTCATTCTTATGAATCTATAATTTGATTATTTTAAAGTAGGTAAAATATGAACCTATGAGGAAATATACAGAGTTATTCAAAACAATTACACCTATTGCTTAGACTGTAACTTTCGAGCAAATTAAAAAGGAAAAATAAATTATTCAATGCAGAAAAAAAAGTTTTGCTTGATCCTAATAATTGTTTTACGTGATTTCTATTGGTAGTATGGACAACATCATATGAGACATTCTCTTTGAGCAACTAAAATTCGTTTATTATATTACCCAAAGAAGACATTAAAACAAAATTTATGACATATCTTAACGAAGTGAAAATATAAGAAACTACTTCCAAAGATTTAGATAGCCACGTACAGGCGAAATCAAACGTACATCAGCGATTGCAAATATACTTCACAATGTCTGATATAAAAGGGATTGCGCCTGTATGTTACCCTTGTGACCAAGGTAAGACATACAGATGAAATATTGCGAAAACAAAATTTTCAGCTTCCTTCGGCATTTATTTTATTCATCAGGTATCAAAACTATACATAAAATTAAGATACGCAAACTCTAGACTTTTGATAATGATATTGAATCAGGTGGAGCGAATATTTAAAAATACCCTTTGACATTCCTGTTATACATTGAGTAGGCATATTCGAAAACAAAATCTCTATTAATAATATAGAATAATGCGTGTGTTTGTATTTGTTGGCACTCTACAGTTTCACTCTCTGTTTGACTTACAGCTACTAAACTTGTCTTATATGAAAGGAATTAACAGTGGAAGGTGGGGGGAAAGGAAATATATATAACTGATATATATACAAAGGAAATATATATATATATATATATATATATATATATATATATATATATATAACTGTGGAAGGAAATTTTAGCTACTCTATTGTCTTTTCCGATTGCTCTTGAAATTACCCTTTGCTGCTTCCCTATTAGTGATAAAACTAATAATTAAATATGAATGAAAGGAGTAACCCTGTAGTTTAATTGACATGCCCAAGGAATTATGGGTAAAGGATATGTCCAAGGAGTAAACCTATCTATAGGAGGAAATACTAACTATTTAAGGGTACTAAGCAGCACAGAACTAGAGGTATCTTATAACTACCTTATTTAGATCTGTTTATTTATTAATAAGCAAAGGAGAAAAAACAACCTACAGGTCATTAAATTTCTTACACATATTCAAAATATTGGACGACTGAATTCCTTCCATGGAACAACAGAAAGCGAAGGAATTTACATACTAGCAAACAAGTAGATCTTTCTATTTACTGCATCTGTTGTCATGAAAATATGATGATGGTTCTCATGGCACATGTAATCGAATAGCCCCTGGTTGGGAATTCACATATTTCAGGCGAACTTAGTAACTCATCGGTTTAATGTCATCCGTTGTCATTGACTTCAAAAAATGATGGTGATTTTGATGGCATACAAAACTTAATTGCCTTTTATGGATAGCATATTCGACTAGACGACAAAATGTCGGAAAATTGAACTCCTAGATTGCAATGACATAGAGCACGTGAGTTTGCATATAAACCGATCTTCTTACAACACAACAAATTGTCAGGCTAAGGCAGCCCACAGTCATGACAAGATGATGGCAGTAACAATGATACATAATAATCCCTTGCATATGTACAGATTTCATTGAATTATAAAATTACAGATAAATGATCGTAACGACGAAAAGCGGTTTACATACATCAGCCGATTTTCATACGGATACAGTAACTTGTCGATTTACTGCAGTCTTCTGCCATTGTCTTTGCTGTTGAGACAAAAAAGATGGCCGCTCTAATGGCACATATAATCTATTTGCCCCTTTTTTTACACGTGCTCATTCGGTCAGGCAACAAAATGTCAGAGAAATGAGCTCCTAGATTGCAAAGACTTAAAAAGGATGAGTTTACATATTAATTAATCTCCATATGAAACGGCAAATGTCAAGATATCACCACGACGATAAAATGATGGCCGTGACAATGGATAAATATGATCCACTTATCTCTTGCATATACGCAGATTTGATAAGATAAAAAGAGGAATGTCGGACAGATGATTGTAATGGCATAGAGTGCTTGAGCTTGTATACTAACCGATCTCCATACAACACGTCAAATTGTAGAGCTGCTGCAGTCAACTGTGATGGAAAAAGGATAATAGTGATAGTGGCATATATAATTCAACTATCCATTGCATACATGCAGTTTGATAGGCTGTAAAAATATGGGACAAATGACTTAGCGTGGGAATTTGCATAATTGGATCGATGTTTATACGACAAGGCTAACAGTCAATTTGATATCTTTCACTACCATTTTCCTCAAAGTATTGGTGAAATGTTAGTATTTTCAACGACGCATGTTTGTCAAAATCCCTTGCACAATAACCTATTCTCATCGATCATCGGTCTTCTGGATACTTCCTTGTGTTTTCATATGAGAAGCAATATATTACTGCATATTTCTAAAGTGAATTAAACTTATTATTTATACATTGCTTCATGCGACATGCTTAATTAAAAATTGTGCATAACACTGGACCATTAGATTAGAGCTACCAAATTTGCCAGGACTTTATTTCTTCGAAAGTAGATGCTCACGAAGAAAGATTTTTCAAAACTTTTAAGTAATACTTTAATTAAAAATTAAAATTTCAACAGTTTCACTCGGTAATTTTGAAACATATTATTTTTTACAAACCGTTTGTTCACATCTTAAAAATAAAAATAAAAAAGTTTTTGTTTCGATAACAGTTTTTTATCTATACAGATTTTGAGCTTTAATTTTAATAAATTAAAAAAAATATGCGAATAAGTATATTTTTCGTTGTTTTAATATTTGCATTTAAATGCCCGCACTCGTTGCAATAATATTGGTCTTTTTTTTATGCTTAGTAAGGCCATTGTAATTCATAGTAAGTTTTGAAAATAAGGTAGACGAAACCATCCTAAAATATCATCATTCAATAATGTTTTGAATCATTTTTTTCTTTATTTTTTCCTTTATAGAGCTCTGCATAGGAATAATTTTATTTGAATCATCAATTAAATAGAATAAAGGATGTAAATATATTGTGAATATTTTATACAAAATTTATTTGAATGTTGCTATTTAAAAATTTAGAGTATATTAATCTAAATGTTTAAAATGTTTTTAAATCTTCTCCTCAAACTGTTTTTAAATCTTCTCCAAATACTTAGATCACAAATGGATTAAAGTTTCGTCAACTATCAGGTGGGGCTCCAGAAATTAATATTTTCTTTTCCTTTAAAATTCCAAAAATATATTCGATAAATCGATATGAATAATAAATTGAACAGCTTCTAAAACTACTACTGAAACCTCAGGCGCAAAAAATCCACTCCTCCTCCCCCTTTGCAGCAGGGCGGCAGTCCTTGGCTGCGTTCATCAACACGCGCGCGCGTGCAAAAAAGAACTCTCCAGCGCATCTCTTCAACAGCAAAGTCAACACCGAGTTAATGGTTCCGGTAGCTGAGCCTCTTCGAAAACATTCTGGCATCTTTTTGACTTCTTTTGTGCCTTTGTCCGGTTTCCTGCGATCCGAAGAATAGCTGGCTAAACAGTCCCTGTCACCCGATACTTCTGCCTTCCCCTGCTTTTCCTTCTTTCGGGGACACTCTAGTTGCTGGGCTCATCTTTTTTTCTCTCTCTACTACATAAAGTACACTAAAAGACACATTACATTAGGCGAAGAGGGAACTATAACTTGAGGAGAAATGGGAAATATGTACACTTACCAAGGTCTGTGAATATGGACCACTGAGGCAAATAGATTACTTAAACTGCTAATTCTAATGAAATTAATAACTTTTTGTAATTACTTTTTTATGAGGCCCGTTATTCTATGTATCACTGAAGTAAAGATATTGTATTTTATTTCATTTATATGTATCCTACAAAAAATAAATATAATACATCAGCCAATTAAAAATTTCAAGTCAAACAGAAAATATGTACTTTTCTTTGTAATTTGCGGGATCTGTGAATTTGGCCTACTAAAGTAAAAAGATAAATTAAACTGCTGATTCTAATGAAATTGATAACATTTTGTATTTACTTTTTTCTGATGCTCATTATACGTTGTATCACTGAAATAAAATTATTGAAAATTGAAATTTAAATTATTAAAAATTGAAATTTTTAATTTATTTATATGTATCCCACAAAAAATAAATATAATGCATCAGCCAAGATGTAAATTAAAAATTTCAGGACACATAAAAAGACATGCACTCTTCTGTGCACTTGGTAGGACATGTGAATTTAGCCTACTCAAGCAAAAAATTTTTTATATCAATATATTAAATAATTTTAAGAAAATTAACAATCTTTACGTTATTACTCCGATTTGCATCTTTACAATAAGAAAATCAAATGTTTCTTTATAAATAAGGCAAGATACTTATTTATGTATTATTTGTACTTATGTAAAAGTACATAATATGTATTTTTACGATAAGAAAATTCTATTTAATTTCTATATTGTAAATACACTAATCCTATAAAAACGCACAACTAAGGATAGACGTATATATATACACTGGTGTGCAAAACTTAAGCAACAGGTATGTTTTTTGCCATAACTTCAAGAGAAATCATCTTAGAGACATGAAATTCAGAAATGAGATACAGCATTTTGTTCTGAAAGAATGACGAAAGCATAGTTGCGCAGAAATGAATACAATGCATACAGTATGGAATCAAACAAAAAAGGGCTTTATTGAACTCATAGTATCGTTACACATGATTGTCTGTCCAAGAGGAAGAACAGCAAGCAGATGTTCCTTAGTATGGGATATGCCCTCCCCTTACTGCAATGGTTGCTTCGCACCGTCTCCCCATACTCAGCACCAGATTGTCCAACAGTTCTTGAGGTAAGAGTGCCCATTCCTCAATCAGTATCTGTTTAAGTTGTCGGGTGTTCCCAGGAGGATGTAATCATGCCGCAAGGCGTCTCCCCAAAGCATCCCACACATGTTCTATCGGATTTAAATCAGGGGAGCACGCCGGCCAATCCATTCGAGTGATATCTTCACTTTCCAGGAGCTCCTCAACAGCATGAGTCCTGTGTGGCCGTGCATTGTCATCCATAAAAACGAAGTCTGATCCAATGGCACCTCGGAACAGACGCACATGGGGAAGGATCACCTCCTGACAATAGCGATCTCCAGTTACAGAACCTCTGTCGAAAATGTGGAGCTCAGTCTGCCCGTTCATCATAATGCCTCCCCAGGCGACAACTCCGGGACCACCGAAACGGTCTCTTTCCGTGATGTTACTGGGATGAAACCGTGTCCCGACCTCTCTCCAAATCAACTGGCGTTGGGAATCGCTTGTGGCACTAAAACGATTCTCATCTGTAAAGAGGACACGACTCCATTGATAAGATGTCCAGTTTTTGTGCTCCCTGCACCACTCTAAACGGTGCCGCCGGTGGGAAACTGTCAAAGGGATGCAGCGTTCAGGCGAATAGGCCACCTTTGTGAAGGCGTATGGACACAGTAAAACGCGACACTTGTCGCCCCGTTGATGCACACAGTTGCTGAGCAATGGCGCTTGCTGACTGGTTTCGGGTTCTTTTCGCCTGCAGGACGATATATCGGTCATCCACTGCAGTTATTTTCCTGGGGCGGCCACCACCAACCTTTCTCACAGCTGTACCTGTGGTTTTGAAGGCTTTCCAAGCGCGCGAAACGACACTTTTGTTGATTCCGAACTCTTCAGCTACAATGGTCACACTACGCCCCTCCTCCAGCTTTCCGATCATTCTTCCACATGTGAAATCGTCCAGGTGATTTCTGCTAGCCATATTTCACGAATTAACTCACGTGCACTTGCAGCGAATGTCTTTAATTGCGTCTCCGTCCTTCCTTTTATTGTAGTGTTGAGCTGCGCGCGCCTTCCGCACGTGTTTTGCGTACGCTCACGTCGCCTGTGACGTTTTGTTCCTGATATTTGCATACGCATGACCTTTCTCTTGAATTACGTGTTCATTGTACTGATCGCAAGAACTCCTTTTCTGCAATTTCATGGCTATCTGCTTAAAATTTGCATTGTTGCTTAAGTTTTGCACACCAGTGTATATATATATATATATATATCTTGCACGGTGAGTCGTCTGCAATTTAAGGATAATCAAAACAGTAAGCAAGTAGTAGCATTTTTTTCATTACACTTCGCAAGGGCTATGGATTTGTCCACAAAAGTAAATATGTTTTTCATACAATTTTCTAACGAAATTATTAACTCTTTCTGACTGTTCTGTTATGAAGTTCATTATCTAATATATAATTAAGGCAAAGAAATTGCATTTTATTTTATTTATACATATCCATCAAAAGCAAACAAATAAAAAGTAAGACATAACATCGGGCTAAGAGTAAACTACAGTGCGAAAACAAAAATAAAAGATGGACACTCTTACATTTGGCAAGATCTGTAAATTTAGTCAATTGAATCAAATGATTTTGAATAGTATAAATACTAATAAAATGAACATATATTTGTGATTAATCTGTTATAAATCACCGATGTATATTTACAATCAAAATTTGTATTCTATTTCATTTTTTATAATCTTTATACCATGCTTCTTAAACTGTGGATAATGTAGATTACTGATGTGTAGAGAGTAATGCATTGACTCTTGCATTTCCTTTACAATTTTACAATATATTTTTAAAAAGAAAGTAGTTTAGAAAATCATCAAGATTTAAAATAATTCATAAAAATTTATTGAGAAACTTATTTGACATTTTTAATATTATTTTTATACATTATGATACATTCTTAAAATCTGGATCTGTGGAGGTTTGATTTGAATCAAAATAGGATATTAAAATTATTTTCCTCTTGTATAGAATTTGCAAAAAAAAAAAAAAAAAAAGTTTAAGGAAATAAACAATTATTTTCTTGTTATTATTATCGTTCATTCTATATTTCTTTGTATTTACTAAAAATTGATGAGATATTCTGGACTGTATTTCAGGTAGGAGAGAGAAGATGAATGTCCACCGGAGCGTTCTGTTAAATCTGAGATGTCTGTTTACTTCACCATCCACACTAAGCACGTCGATGACCTACCCCAGGAATTAAATATTACTGAAAGAAATTTTCATAACAAATTCTGGTACTAAAGTCAAATTGTTTATGTTCCGGTTATGAAAATAAAAGGAAAAAATTCAGAATCTATATTTTAAAAGTTAAATCAAACCCTTCTTTTTCAATTAATTGCTGGGAATGATTTTTAAAACTTCAAAATGTAAAAGGAAACAATTTATTCATTATCGCTAAAAATCTAGATCTTTCTTTCTTTCTTATTTCATCATTTTATTCAAAAAAAAAAAGAATTCAGTAAAAGAATTTGCTATAAAATAAAATAACTATTAATATTTGCTATTAGTATTTGCTATAAAATAAAATAACTAAATAAAAATTGACTATTAATATTTATTTCAAAAATTAAGATTCTATTAATATAACTTTGTCCAATTATAATAAATTTTTGATTTCACACGCGAGTTTTTGTTTCAGATTTTCTCTTAGTGTTTGAGATTTTGCAGCAGAGATATCGATGCGTTTATATATGCTGAAAAAAACAAAAACAAAAAAAAGCCAAATGAATTTTGTTATATTATTTCAGTTTTTATAAACAAAAGAACATAGTTAAAAATATTATTCTCAAAAACTAAGGAAGTCCTTAATCAAAAAAACAAAAGCATTAAAGTCATCTCATAGTGAGATGGTGTTGTACATACTATTTAATGTTTAATTGCTTGTTGATTAATTCTCAGTGACCACATTTAGTCCTGTTTCCATCATAAAAATCCGTAAAGGATATCAAAGCTACCATGTCTGGAAAAAATCTTAACATTGTAAGAGAAACAAATATTATTAATATTCATATGTTTTAATGTAGATATTTAAATAGATTTAGTATTTTGTCATTTCACCGTTATATTTTGTCACTATCTTTATTATTTTGGGTATAAATTCAGCAAAATTGGGAAATTAATTTATATTTATTACTGGAGGATAAAAACAATCCATCACTGGGTTGTATCTCATTGCTTTCATTGAATTCCATGCGTTTTCTGTGGGTTTAATGCCAGAATAATAACATTCCCACTCTAAAATATTGATGTTTTGGTCAATGAGCAATTTTGCCATGGCCTTGGTCTTGTGGATAAGGGCTTCATCATGCCTAAACGATCCCAAAATCCAACAAATATCTTTCCGCAACTTTCACATCATTGTGTGCTCTCATAATCACATTATTAGAAGAAAGTACCAACCTCCTTTGCCCTTATTTCCATTGAATGTACCCTACTATCAAAAGAAGGGTGTTAAATTTTGTTTTATACCATTCTGCAATATTCTTCTGAGCAACTTGAAAGTTGTCCAATCACTAAACATTACTTTCCGTCACTTTCAAAATGACCAGTCGTGATATTTAATGCAGAAGTCAAGCCTTTTCCCTTCAAAGCTGACAGAAGTAAAGACCCTTTACCTTAGTGACGATATGGTAAACCAAGGTCTTCTGATTCAATAATAGTCAGAACAAATATATCAAACATCAAAATTCTATAGAAAATGTAAAAATTTTAGTCAAATGGAAGGAAGCATCTTCAACTTGACTGTGAAAGTGCACAAAGCTGTATAATCATTAAATGGGTGAGAAATGATCGGTTGTGACGTGTCAGTGCGTCACATTATTAATAAACTTCTTCCACTTTTTATAACAGAAATTGGCAGGTAAAATCAAGACGCGTATTTTACACGTAAAGTGTTTCTTTTGCCCACATTATGAATATTTGTCAAATTAAGAATCAAATTAATGGTGGTCATACTAGATGCATGGCAAGTGGCTGTAATTTATTTTAATTTGGGATAATCATCGACAAGAAAATAACATTCGTATTCAAAAGTTCTTGCAGTAATGATTCTTCGATGAGAGATGATTTTAAGACGAACATATTATTTATTTCTCATATAGGTTTTCATGAGTGTTTCTGGGAAATTCTTTAGAAACAGAATGGAAATTTGATTAAGAAAAATGAGGTTAATAATACCAATTTTTATAACACAAATCAAATATTATTTCTTATATATATTCTTATAATTCCTTTCTTATATATTCTTTCTTATATTCCTTTTTTATAATTCCTTTCTTATATATTCTTATAATTTCCTTCTTATAATTCCTTTTTTTCCCTTATTTACTTTATTTCTTGTACCTTACTTCACATTATTATTAAGACTTGCTCAGATTTGCATTATGAAAGCATACTTGGAAAAAATATGGACATTTAAGATTATCTTGCGTGGATAATCTAAATCTAATTTAAGATCTAAATTTAAGATTATCTTACCTATCAAAATGCTGAAATATCTGATGCTGATCAAATTATTACTCCAATTAGATCTATCCCATACCGTAAGAATTATTTTCTCCGATACCGAAGTTGGCAAATTGGTACTGAAAATAAAATATTTATAGGTCGCAGTTATGGAGTCAAGAATCATATCCAAAAAGATATTTTCCTGATTAACTGTTTTTTTTTCAGAAACAAAACTTTAAAGTGATTAATCGATAGTCCAAATAATTCTAGAACTATTATGTTTTAAGCTTGATTCGATTATTCTTATTTTATTTTTCAAAGTTCTGTTTAGTTATATAGCAGAAATTGAAATTATAAGCTCATAATAAATGTATTAATTAACATCGTTATGCATGCCCGTATAAGTGTAGTAATAACCAATAATAAGTGCAGTTGTAGTGTATGTTCAAAAATATTAAAAAAAATAATCAAAATATGAGGAAAAAATATACGAAAATAAAATCGAAATGTGTGGGAAGCTAATTTTTGGAACTTTGAATGATGAAAAAAGGATTTTTTTGCAGAACTCCACACTGAAATTACTCTATTGATTTTCAATTAATTTTTAAAGTAAAAATATAATTAAATTTTGAAAAACCCTCTTCTATTGAGCATGAATGAGAAACGTTTTCTTAATTTTTCCATTTAACTCTTGAATGTTTTGCATAATTTTTAATCATGCATACCAATACAGTTTAAAAATTGTAAGCAGGCCTGAAGATGATATCGAATAATATAAGAAAATTTCTTATGCTATGTACTTTGAAAAGGATTTGTTGCATTATAATTAAGTTGTTTGCTATATATTTAAGAGACTTTAACAAATCCTTTGCATTACGCTATATTTTTATAGTGAATCCAGTATCCTATAGAGTTGGTGTTTAATCGCATAAATCCTCCCAATTAAAAATAACTAAAAGAAAATCCAATTAAAGTTGTCATTCAATGAAATTCAAATAAATGTTTTGAGTTAGTATTATCTATATGTGATAATAAATTTTGAAAAACCTAAGATAACATAAGAATTTTGGCTATGGGAACCTTGACTACAGTTTCCATATTAACCGCTTAACTGTTTTGTCCGAGTGCCATCCGTGCATCTATTTATCGAATTTTGATAGTTGTAAGCAAAAAATAAACAATTCATAACGATTATAATTCAATATTAAAATTACTTCGAATACATAGATAAGTTAAGTATTCAATGGATTTCCATTTGAATCTAAATAAGAAAATGTTTCCAAAATAGAAGGTGTCATCTTATTAGATAGTAAAGAAAATAAAATAGTTAAGGTGTTAAATAGCATGTCTTACTCGGGCTTCTAATCATTGTCTTCTTATTTTCGCGTATGAAAAATATACAAAGAGAAAGAAGTATTGCAACCGTCAAAAATTTGAATTCGAGATAATGACAAAGCTTTGTGCTTCAAACTCCCCTGAGTACTAAATGTACCTTTTTGGAATTATATTTTCTCACCTATTTGAATGATAATTTACTGCTTCGAACTAGATAAATAAAAAATTTTATGTGGTCTTAACACCGAATTTGTAGATTTCTGTCAAATTTTAAATGAAATCCATTCAAAGGAAGTCTCTATGTTTAACTGTCCGAATACAGACGAACACTACGAATACTAAGCATAAAGAGGTAAATGGATAAAATTTGCTACAAAATTGCTATTTAAAGTGTAAATTATTAAATTTTGGGCCAAATCCATCATAGAGTTTACCGTCTGTCGTCCTGTACTTTCGCATGTATATAAACGCTTTAATTCAAAGACGAAGCAACTTAAGTAAATGAAATTTATATGTGACCTAGTTAAAAAAATTACAGCTCAGTGACAAATTTTAGTTGACATCGGTGGGAAATTTGTGAAGAAAATGATTTTCAAAATCAAATTTCACTATAAAATCCATAATAAATAGTAATAATTCATTAAAATTTCAATATGTGATTGAACTAAAACACTAAAAATATATAAAGAATACACATAAGTGGAATTCAGATGAAGAAGGAAAGAAAGTTAAAGTATTGCCTGCATATATAAGAGTATCCCGATGGGACTTCGTCTGTGTTATACGGACAACTTTCATACGGTAACTTATTTCCCGCTTATTCGTACACCTCATTCATGTTCTGTACCTGACTTTCAAAATCTTTTAAAATTACTCTTTGTGTCTTTATATCATTGAGGTATATTGTAAATTATGTATTAGTGCTTTCTTTGCCTACAACAATGAACGAAATATAGGGAAGCATAGGGGATGCTTGACAGCAAATCAATAGAACGTCGCTCGAATGTTATCCAGACGGTCAACAGAAATTACATAGGGTAATCATAAGTATACAAACAAAACTACCAGCTGACTTCTGTATTATATTTAATATTTTCTTCCTATCATTGTTTACAATTAATTTATAACCTTTTATGTTTGTATTCAATTGTTTTAAATAACCAGTTGTAAGATGTACGGATTGTATGGAATGCATTTTACTTTTTCAAATACAGATTGAAATAGCAATAAATGCCTCAAACCAGATTTGGGCGCAGTTTAGGAAAAAACAAACAAAAAGCATTGCTTTTGTGCCAATAACCATGGGAAACTAACCAACCCAAACCAGATTCTTACCTAATAAGGAGATTCAATAAATTCATAGACTACGGGTTTAAAATGGCTTTATTTCAAAGGTTTATAAATAAAACTCAACTCATTTTTCGATTAAGTACCATCGTATTCAACATTCTGCTTCTTGCAATATTGATATTTTTATTTCACTTTTGTATTTATTGCAGGAAAAAAAGAATGTTTCATTTTCTTTATTTCGTTTATTATTATTTAAAAAGAATGTTTCATTTTCTTTATTTCGTTTATTATTATTTAAAAAGAATGTTCCATTTTCTTTCTTTCTTTATTCTTTCTTTCGTTTATTTATTCGTTTATTTAATACTAGCCGCCTTTGGCGACCAGCTGGTTCGCCAATATTACCGCTCGCTACAATTTTCAATTAAATATTTTAAGTAACTGGTCTCTTAATAGATTCTCAAACAAAACAATTTTAATCTTCAAATTTTGATAGTCATACCAAACTTATACTGTTGTTTAGATCGTTTCGTTCAATTTACTCTATATATTTTGCTAATTTGTTGTCATTTCCGGTAAAACGTCAACTTTAATTTAAAGTGAAAATGATGAAATTGCAATTAATATAAAGATATTTTTTAATAAAATCACGCATTTTATTTTATTTATCATCTTTATAGTTATTTATTTATTATTATTGAATATGAGTATTGCAAACAGAATCGCTCGGTATTTAAGTCTTATATGAACTACAAAATATTTTTCATAATTTATGTAATATCTCAAAGAATAATTCAACAAAAATTTCTCAGATTCAGCATAAAATTCAGTTTTTAGTTTTGCTTTCAAAAGGATTGAAATGAAATCAATAATAATATTTTGTTCCGGCCTATAAATATATTTCAAAAATTATGAAGTCTAAATTTAATGCAGTAAGGTATCATATTCTGAGAAATATTCTGGACACACCAAATTTTAAATAAATGAATGAATGTTTCTGTTTTCCACGATCAACTAAGACTTATTTATGAAGTTTTGAATGTTAAAAATCTAGAGAAACTCAACATTTTCATAATCTTAGACCAATTATTCTTAGAAACCTGCGCGCTGATTGGCGTATTTTTTTGAAACGATCGATGGAAAATCTAAAATTATCCTTTTTTTTATTGAATAGTGATATTCAAATTTTCATAAATCAGTCAGTTTAAGTGATTGATTTAGTTGAATGGAAATTAACTCTTTTTATTTAAAATATTAGTGTTTCAAGAGCATTTTGTTATTCGTGATTTCGACAGCAGAAGCTTTATGTAAAATCAAAAATTCGTTATTTATTAGAGCATTTATTGAATTAAGTTACATAAAATATAATCATTTTTCTATTTAAACCATTTTAGTAAATCTGTTGTGTTCGTGCGTCAACAAAAATAGAATGCAGACAAACTTATTATGAAACTAAATCTTATTACATTATAGATAATATTATCAAATTTACTTCAACTTATTTTCATTCAAAATTCTAGCATCGTTTTTAAACAACAAATTAAAAGTTCCAAAAATATCACTGTTGCCAATCTGAATTTCACAACTATTTACAAAATAAAATTTATAATTATTAAAATAATCGTTTGCTACTTTTAAATAAAATATTTACGATTTATGTCGCAAAAGATCTGTGTCTTACTAAAGATTTACAAATCAGCTTTGTGGCCCTGATTTGAATGGATATCCTGTTCATATTAAACAAAACTTGCCTTAAAATAAAACTTATTTATTGGATTAATAATATAGAGAGTGTAAAAGATCATAAAAGAATTTTTCTTGAATTTATTTTTTAGAAAAAATAATATTTCATATTTGTTTCCTTTCCTACAGACACGTGACGAAAATTATAATTTTGCAGATTTCATTTCCAAAAAGATTTAATTTATTTTCAGTTAGAGCTTTAATCAATGTGATGGCAACACTTTGAAAAAAGCTATTTTTTTCTCCTGAATGCGAAACGTGCTTAATCCTCATTTTTATTTTTGACGAAAAAAATTATTGAAAAACATAGTTAAAATATTTATTTAAAAATTCATTAAAAACAGAAATTTAATTTTAAGATTAAAACAGTAGTATCATTTAAAAGATAAATTTTTTATCTTTAACTTCATGTAAAAATCTTTTTTGTGCGGTAATATTTTCGGCAGTTATAGCAGAAACACGTCAAAATTTCGCTTAATTTTTAAATAAATAAAATTCTAATTAAAAATTCGAAAAAATAACCCCCAGGTGCACATTCCCGGCCTCCAAGGTATACACGTGCCAAATTTGGTAGCTGTAGGTTGAATGGTCTGGTCTGTAGAGCGCCAACACACACACACACACACACACATTGAGCTTTATTATAAGTATAGATTATAAAGAAAAGAAAAATGGAGAAAAGTTAAATAAAGTTATAACTCACAAGATCCAGAGATCATAGTCCAGTTTCTTTCTACTAGTTTGGGTTAGAAACTGGTAGAAAGAAAACTGGATATTGTTTATTATTTATATCGAAACTATTATTATTATCAGGAGTTATGATATTCTTGATAGTAGTAAAAAACATCCATCTGTTAAGCAAAGAGAATCACATCTAGTATAATATTCCCATTTAATTAGATGATTAAACAATTTGATAGTTAAAGATTTTAAAAAATTTCGCTTACTTCTGAAAGAAGTACCGTTGGTTTTAACATTTTGTTTATGCAATATATACATTTTTATTTCACTTTCTGTATATTTAAAGAAATAAAGCCTTTTTCACCTTTCTCTTTTTTCTCTTTAATATAAAAAAAGGACGGAAAAACGAAGAAAGGTTAAACAAAGTTACAACTCTCGAAACCCAACGATCATAGTCCGGTTTCGTCTCCCGATTCGGCTTAGGAGAGCTCTTGAATCATAATAATGCTGACAATAATAGGAAAAAGAAACTTATCTGACAAGCAGAGAGGATCATAAGCAGAGGAGGAACTCCCAACAATGGGATGAGAGTCCAAAACGCACAGAAGAAAAGGTTAAACTTCCTTCTCCTTGTGTATGGGTACTTCATCAGGAAGCCCATGGAAGACGAGATGCAACAAGAGAAATATTATGAATAATACTTTGCCTTTAATGCTTTTATGTGGGCTCTGACGTTAGCCATGCACGGATTTTCTCTCGCTCTCTCTTTTTTGTCTGTGTTGCAGTGGTTGTTGAACAGTTTTTTTTTTCTTGCTTTTTCTTCTTTTTCACTATTCTGATTTTTGTAAAAGGAGGTGTATCTGTTATGAATCTGGATATTGTGTCTGGTTTTTGTCTGGAAGCAAACCAACGAATATATATAGATAAAAAAATTATGAAAGAAGTAGTAATGAAAAAAGGTAACAGCGACGAGGTGTCGCATTTTCTTGAAATTTTTTCGTGTAATTTGGAAGAAGACACGTGGCATAGGTTCAGAGATTTTTTTTTCGAATTTTTTGAATCCATTTGTACTTTAAATTGCCATAAAACGTTTAACATCACAATAAAACATCATGTTTGATATAACAAACAAATACACATTCATGAATACACAATACACATACGCGAATATATATATATATATTCTTTTATTTTTTATTCTTTTCTGCTTTTTAATCTTATAATTTATTAACTACTTTTTGCGATTGGTCGTTCGTCTAGAATACTGAATTTTTCAGCTGTTAAACTGCCAATATGGGATGCATTTATTTAAAATTTCACTATATTATTTGATGCGGCTGAAAATATGAATTTCATGGAATTTAATTTACTTAAAATTATTGAGAGTATAAATATTTTTAAAAAAAGCATATTTTGAAACAAAAGTGCAAATGAAAACTTCACTTAGAATTTAAAGACGAAAAAAGCAATTACTTACTTTAATTTTAACGATTATAAAAGCACGCGACAATTGGTTTGGTTAAATAATGACAGTAGTTTGAATTTCATCATAGTTACTTCGTTACAATTGTGTGCCCAATTAATTCTTAAAGAATTATTAAAGTTTGGAAAATAATGTTCAGATCTATCAGTAACAAAGTCTTTTTTTTAATTTTAAGATTGCATAGAAATTATTCTAGTGAGAATATAAGATAAAATAAATGAGATATATGAAAAATTTGTTAATTTTTAATTAACATATTTTTATTAATTTTTTAATAGATGTTAAGTTAAACAATTGTTATTGTTTCTTATTGTCTAGAATAGGCTGTGGGTTAAATTTTATTAATCAAACATTTAGTCGTCTTTATATGTATATGTAATTTACGGCCATAATTATTATGGTATCGCGTAATTATAATCTATTATGGTAAATTTGTAATCTATATTTAACTAGTATTAGTTTTAAAATCATCAAATAAAATAAAATTCACAAGCACTGCAAATATCTATGGACTCGTAATTGAATCATATCTATAAAACCAGCAGAAATGGTCTTGCAGAAACTTTCTCGCCTGCTTTTTAACAAATGTATATGTGCATTATTAAACATACCATTGGAGAACAATAGCCTAAATAGCCTAATAGCTGCAATCTTTGGAATTTTTTTAGAGTTAATAACTAGGATTTTATTTAATTAGGTAATATAAACAAATCTTAATTGTCAGTAGAAAAGCATCTACATAATTATCAGTAGAAATGTGACTAATTGTGAGGAGCCATAGTATTTAAAAATTTATTTCTGCTCTAATAAATGGTCCAGATACGATATTCAATGAAAACAATAATTTTTTTTTGAAAAACGAACAAACTAATGCCGTTATTTCATTTCATTTGAAATCTTTTAAACAGTATCTTGATATTCGAATTGAAAAAAAAAATCTGCTAATTATTAACTCCAAAGCTTCGTAGCCAAAGTTTAAGCAGGATTAGTTGGTCTATATTCTTGAAACATTCATACATGTTTATTTGTTTGGATTATAATTTACATTTCTGAACTTACTTATACATATTTACTATATAGAAATTCTTTACAAATTCTCTTAGCTCTAATCTAGTAGTGACTTGAATTCCTGATTCGTAAAATTAGATATTTTCCCAAAACAAACGAGTAAGATTTCATTTATTAAACAAACATTTAGTAAATAAAATCCTACTGGTTTGCTTATCAGATAAGTAGAGATATATAGCTTGGAGGTAACAATTTTAAATTTCAGATATTTATTATTCTTTATAAACTTTATTCATTAAATTTTATTTCTTTTAGTATCAAGTTTTTCTTATTTTGTATTTTTTTTATTTATTCGAGAATGGAACAAAATTATTTTCCAGCTATTGCTATATCTGCTTAACTCAGATTAGTCATGCTCTACTTATGCAGAAAAAGAAATCCTTACCTGGAAAAAGTAATAAAAAAAGGTTCGGATGATCTCAGTTATATTACTAAGATGAAAAAGTGCCCAGAATGCTAATATATGTATGAAATATATAATGCCAAATATAAATATTGAAGAAATTGTCAGCAAGTTTTTATCAAATATTTTTAGGAGATTTATAAACATCTAGAAGCAATCATGAAGTTATTCCATCATATCATCTGAAAATAAATTTGTTTCTGAGGAGAAAATAATTTTCAGTCTGTTGAATTAGAAAATGCTGAATATTATTGAATAAAAAACATGCATTAAATTTTGCTTTCGTAATGAAATTTCTGCTACAAATGCATTTGAAATGTTTTAATAGTCTTTTAAAGTTATTTATAAAAAACAAAAGTATGTGATTCTCATGAGATGTTTAAAAATGGTAGAGAATTTGTTGTAGATAATCCGTGTCCTGATAGACCATCCATTTCGATTAATGACCAAGATTCCATAAAAATAGAGAATTGTTGATTGGCATTCGTGTCTCTTATTTGATAATAAGAGACATGATTAAACACAGTCCGATAACATTTGGGTTTAGTCGAGCAATTTTAGAAGATCATTTAAGGCTGAAACATTTCTCTTCTAGAATTTTTTGTGCTAGTTTCAAAAACAATAATTTGCTCACACGGTCGCAGAGATCCTTTCAAAAGATTTGCTTCAATTCCTTTCTTTCCACAGAAACAGATAGAATAAATGATACAGAAGCAGCTCAACAATCTCGTGAACGGTTCCTGATAAGTGAAGCAAGATCGAAAAGATCATATGAAAGGCTCTCAATTATCAAGATAATATTTTCTGTTTTCTTTGATTGTCGTAGAGTTGTGTAATATAAATTTCGAACAGTTGTTCAGAAGTAAAGATTATCATTTTATATTTTCTGCAGTTTGCATGAAGCAATACTTCAGAAACGTCCTGGAATGTGGCTAAAAATTCATGAGTTTTGCTTTACGATAATTTGCCTTTTCGCAGTGCAATTATTATTCTAAAATGTTTAACCAGACAGTCAACAAATACGACTCTACACTATATACTCACTCCTCATACAGTTCCATATTACCTCATATGTCAGAGATTGAAATTTTTTATTAGTTGTAATTCCTCCTTTGTGGTCATCGTGTATAGTCCATTAAATCGATTTTTTAAAAGAAATCGCAGCATTTGGAAAGCAAGCAAAATCGAAAAGACAGAGTCAAAGTCGCTCAAATATCAAGGTAATATTGAATAATACTTTGAAAGTAATATTTACTTTTCAAAGCATCTTTAAGATGTGATTTGAAGGTCGAAAGAAAAGCATTGGTAGAATCGCATTGTAGTTGGAGGAAATCATTTTGAAGGAATGCAATAAATAGTTTCGATAAATTGTCACCTTTTATTTCATGCCACGAATCCGGATACTTTTCGATCATAGTAATCCCACCAGGGAGCACCTCAGAAATGAGAATCAGAGACTTCCAGTATGATGATTGGTTTCTGGTGGATAAAGAAATGGTAGGGAGGTGGAAGGCTACTTCCCATCGATGACGAGACGTATTTCCCACGGGAAGGATTGTGCCTTGGCCAGTGATTGACCTTAGGACTCAACCATAGTGTTTCTGTCGCGGTGGTCCGGTCATTCAGATTTTTCTGTGCGCCTTCGAATGCGTCGGAGTAACTTGTTAAGATTTTGATCACAGTAGAATACTTGTTACCCAATTGGGACTAATGGCATGACCCTTGTATAGGGTGATTTATACAATTTTGGGAACTTTTTCTTCTTTTGTTTAAAGGGACCATGGTGACCTGTTCTTGAAGTTTTCGGTTTCAAAACCAGAGATTTACATAATTCAAAATTCATTCTGCTCATTGGCATGATGTACGTTAAATTTTTCATAGAACAATAAAGGCCCTTTCATTGCCATGCGTGGCTCTTTAGATACATTGTTCCGGATAGGTTTGTTCTCATCGCTTGAAAAATGACAACTTTCTTCCTTCAAAAACCTTCGAATTCTTTTAAACTGAGGCACTTCAGCTAATATGTGTTATTTAGCAGAAGGAAAATCAAGTTTCAACTAATTGCAATTCATGTAGAAAACACAGGGAAAGCATCTGTACCTAGCAATGCCTGGATTAAAGTATCTTTGAACATAATTTAATACAGATTAGTTTAGTATAATTACCTTGATTTACAAATAGTTATAAACTGAAATAAGAAACATTGAAATAAGAACATAACACAAAAGGAAGCTTAAAGTTTTCCTTGCGTGTATAATAACTGCTCCTCAAGACTATTCTTGGCAACAAGGACAGCATCTAACCTGAGATTCACTTCATGTCAGATATTGTTAAATAGGCTCATAGTCACTGATGTTTCCTGTATGTACTTCAAATACCCTTATTCGTTACTGGGGTATGTGCATTTAAAAGTTAGAACTAGTAAAAAGACCAATTAAAATTCGTAAAATTAGCACATCGTGTTGCTCCGCAGAATCATCCTATTCCCTTGGTTTAATTTCCAATATATTCATTTCATACGAACGTAACGAAGATGTCTTCTTGATTTGCCTTTAAAGGCGAATTGTATGAACTGCCTATTACCTTATTATATAGAGCATTTTTAGCAATCATATTGAAACTGCATGCTCGCAAGATCCAAGAATAGTCATAAGGAGAAGTTATTACGTATTCAAACGAAACTTTAGCGTTTCTTCGGTAACATGTTAAAATTTCTTCCTATTGTCATTATTTCAAAAGAAATTACAGACATTATAACACTGATCTAATTATTTTAATTATTCCGCATATTTAAGGAGCGAAATATATTTGAATGGAATTTAATCTTAAAAACTCTGAAACTTTTGAATAGAATTCTGTTTAAAAATAATATTTACATCGCAGTAGTAGAATTCTATGCAAATACTTTAATAGCAGTAAAATACGTTCAAACAAGTATATTGTTATGGCAACTCTTCAAAGTATAAAAGTTTAGTTCCTATGGTAATAAAGGAGACTAGGCTCAGAGAACGATGCTTTAATCTATATATAAAAGCACAATAACAAAACTCCTCACAGCAGATGAGCAGGGAAAATAAAAGCACACAAGAAGAGTACTAGCAGTAAACAACAGCACAGAAGCAAAAAGCACTATTTAACAACTGTAATGGCAAAAAAGAATCAGAGAGAACTTGCTAAAGATTCTCTCACTTTAGCTTAATTCAATTGCTAATTCAATATTCAACTCAACACCTCTGCTGACTACTCCCGAGTTTTTAGAGTTTCCGTGATAGAACAAAGAAGCTTTTACAACAAACCCTAGAATTCAAGTTCTAATGGGCATATCACCAAGATTCTTGAATATTCTTG
>JAPMOR010002652.1:69476-83026 GCA_026543865.1 Argiope aurantia | reverse complement strand
TTCATTGCCTCGTAACTAACTGCACAGGGAAGCAATATTACAAATTCAAAACAATATTGCTATTCACGAGTGATGCAACTGTTGATTTATGCGCTGTGTCAGCTTGAAGTTCAGAACAAATGTTACTTTGCTTTTTAAACAGCAAATAAAAAATAGTTATATTGCTATTTTTAAGAAAGAAAAAAAGGAATACTTTCCTGTAAAAGAATACTTACCACCTTCGGCAAGAATTATATATACTAATGGAAATGAAAGTTTGAATCTCAATGAAACATACAAGCTCCAATAAAAATCATTAGGTTTCTGTTTAAAATATAAACTCTAAAACATTTTTAAAAAATTACATTTGGTTTCTTAAAAAAATTACAAATTAAAGTATTTCTTTTTTCAAATGAAGAATATTCCGTGGAAAACACGTATTCAAACATGTTTATCCGATATATTTTATAATTCCGAAGCACAATAAAATATTGTTATAAATGAATACAAAAATTTATGATTATTATGAATTTCCCTAATATTTTACGTCTCAGATTCCCTTAAAAATCAAAAGACATCAAATTATCTCAGATGTATTCTTCCAAAATTCGATAGAAATCTAAAAATTGGGTGAAGATACTACATACCTAATTTCTCTAAATTTCAACTGTCATGTTCACAGACTGGCTAAAGGATAAGCATAAGTCCAAGTTAATTTTTTTTTTTTTTTGTATTGAGAGAAATCTGGAGCTTGGTAGCCCAAAAATATCTCGAAGTCGAATTTGATTAATAGAATGTTTTTACTTTATATGCAAAAAATACGAGAATATATAGAAGAAAATTAATAAAGTTGTAAAAAAGTATTTTAATGCATCACCTCTTAACAAATTTTTAAAAAATAAATTAGAATGTTCCTTTTATGATTCTCCAGAAGAATTTTTTATTTCATTTTAATGGGCCCATTTCTGCTCCTCAAAGTTTTTGTTTAATAGATACCGCCTATTTAATTAGGAATATTTAGCGTAATGGGCGAAGAAAAACAATTTGCTGTGTCATAATTTACCTGAAGATATTTTGTCATGAAATATTAAAAGCAATTTTGAGTTATATTTATTATGTAACTGCGACGTTAAATTATGGTTTTAAAAGTGGTACAAGTATGAAGAACGATATTTTGTAATGATATATTAGAGGCTATTGAGTTCTATTTATCTACTGTGACATCAAATGAATTGGTTTTATTGTGGTTTTAAAAAAGCTGTAAAAGATGAAATGTTCCAATAACTCTTTAAGAATCCAGATAATACAGATTATTGTTATTTGTAAATCTCAACTCTTGGTGGCAAGCTTATTTATTGGAAAGAATGAATAAATCTTATTTCAAATGAATCTCTTAGGAATAATTTGTAATATATACCTTAATAAAGTATTTTTAAATTTAAAATTATTATAATTTAAGATATGATATAATAGTTGTCTTGTATTTATTCTATTCATTGCGTACATGATCGTCTCTAATCTTGTAAACTCGCTTGACATAATGTTTTTATCCTCTAATGTGTAATTGATATAATTGTTAAGTCACATGACACAATCATCTAATGTCTGTTAGTATCAGATACATTTTCTGATTTTTCTTGAAAATGTAATTATTTTTATCATTAAAATGGGGCAGAGTATTTTTTGTCCAACAGTGCGCAAGAAGGATTAAAAAAATGCTGAAAATAGAACAGCAAAAAATAGCAACTTATTGAATTTATTTCCTATTATGCTTAATATCTCGTAGAACTTTATTTACAAATTCGGAAAAACAATTGAAGAAACAAAATTGTGCATTTTTAAAACTGTCATGTAAATTCTATTACTATATAGAATCAAATCGACGAGTAAATTGTTCCGAAAATTCATAGCTTGATTTGATTGGAAATATTCTTTTCATTTGTTGCAAACTTAGCTGCTTATGAGATTAACTATTTATAAACATTATATGACGCTTTGATTTTGAAGCTTATCAATCGATTTCCCTCCCAATCCTATTACTCAAACAAATTTTCGTGCTATTTTTAGATATATTTTTCTCGAATTATTTGTTACTATTTTCTTTCAGTGCTTTGTTCGCGATTTCTCTGTAGAGAACGTTTCATGGAATAGCAGTGAGGTTTTTAACCCTGAAACACGATATTTTCCTCGGGAGCTCTCACGAATTACCTGCCAAGATCTGAACTTAGCGACGTCAAAAAGATTGGCCATAAATATTTTGATCCTCCTTATTGATATGCTAATTGGCTGAACGGCGACAAAGATGCCTCTGCACTTGATAAGATCTACGCTAGTCTCCATACTATCTCAGAAGCTCATCTCTTAACACCCATTGTGTGCCTGGGCTCAACACGTCATATGATAACGTTACTTAGTGTTACTTAACGGGAACTTTTTTTAATCCATCTTTTCGCTGTTCTCTAAGATGTTCTTCTTATTTTGAAGGGAAAAAAATAAAATAAATAATAAAAAAAGGCGAAGGAATGAATCTTTTGGGGTGCAACCTATTTTCATAAGTTTCTCAAACTATTTTCGTGAGGGGGGGATGGGCGTGGTTGTCTATGCTCCGCCCCTTCAAAGCCATTGATCGCTCCACTTGCCGATTTTTTTTTTAGTCAGCCCTCCCTCTAGAAAGTGTTACTCGCTTATTAAAACCGGGTGTCTGGCGTTGTTGTTAACTAGGCGTTGGACAATAAGAAAACCTGCCTACCTACATCCTGGTTGCGTACGAACGGAAGTGACAAGAACTCCGTAAATCGGAAATAAATAAAATATAAAAAGAGGACTCCAACAAGCGCGGAGTTCTCATATTGAAAAATGATGCTTTTTCTATCACTAGGTACCCATTGTGAGTGCTATGCGTTCTACCAAGTTGGACAATTACTACTTCAAAGTGCTACTGTTTGCTCTTACGGGGGGGATGGTCGAGTGCTCTGGCTTGGGTGTATGAACTCGTCTGGGGTGCTCAAAGATTCGATACCCACTCCACGAACAATGCAGTTACAGCTAGTTGGATTCAATTCCGAACCCTTTGATTCCTTTTCTACCCCGTTTGTGTTCGATCAAGTAGCGGTTTTGGTTACAATCGACTTCTTAGGGGGTGGAATGTCCTTCCCCCTGTCTGATCGGATTTTGGGGCACTCTTGGATCAGCCCCTTTTATTCCCTTTGAATGCCCCCAGTGACGAATATTGCTAAAGGCTACTAACGATATGATGCATTCTTTCACACAATGAAGGGAAGGGGGTAAGTTGTGAAAAAAAAAGAGGTCAGTTCTGAAGGTCTCTAATGATTTCAAGAATGCTTAGGGCAAGGCGATAAAGATCGTTTGTTGACTTATGAGGATGGATTGCGAAACATTTTATTTAGGCCGTAGAAGTTGCCTTAACTGGCAGCACTGAGACCTCTACCACGTCGGATAAAAGATTTTTTCGGGTAATTGGATAATGTTTCTAGTATAGATTGAATATATATTTTCCTTTCATTTTTTGGAATGATAAATGCAGAAAGTTCAATGCCATGACCATGCTTCCATTTCTATTAGCGACAATTAAACAATTTATACCGAAAATCGTATAGACTGTTTAAGATTATAATCTCGGCCTTTATAAGGTAGCCTAATGCAGCTACCTTTTTTATCAATAGTATCGTAAATAGTTTGGCAATGTAGGTAATTTGCGAAATGATATACATTATGGCGTGACATAACAAAATCGATAGCAACTAATTAATGCACTTTCCATATTTTTCTTATTAACATATTTGCAATTATAAATAAACACCTTTTTGCTTAAAAATTAAAATGAGATTTAAAGGTGACGCCTAATAGATAAAAAAAATAGACCTGTATCAATGACATTCCTGGATAATAACCCAGTTAGTCAATAGGATAAAACAGTACGATCGAGAATACATACACAGTTTTGTCCAATTACTCTGAAGGACGTGATGTTACAATTTGACAGTTTTTTTTTACCAACTATTTGAAAATTTTAAAGAGTTTGCCTTTCTTTTGTTGTGGAACGAGGAGAGGAGATTTTCTTAAACTGCTGGCCTGATCCTCGTTTAGTGGGATAATATGTATACGGGAAAATAAATAGGAAGATCAGAGATTGACCATTTTGTGGCTGGAGCCAATCACCTCGAAGAGAATGTCAGTTCGGTGAATCGGCCGGTGTTATGATAAAGACAGCAATCGGCCACAACAAATCCTGTCGATACTGCTTCGTTCTGTGGTAGCGGTTGGTCGGCTGTGCACAAAAAGATGTTTACTTACTTGTTTGAGGCGATTATTTGATTAGAGTATCAAGGGTACAGTATTGCTTATATCCTCACAAATCTTCACATTTACTTAGCTAACTCATTAAACATTCTTTTTTTATCTGACAGTCATAAATTTTAATACTAAAACTATCATTATTTTGTTATTGCTCAATAAATGGGCACTATTTACAGGATATTTTACTTGTATATATTAAAGTAACAGTTTTACATATACAAGTACATGATTAGCGATAAATACATTTTCCATTCAGAGGGATCTAGAATGCTTTCTATTGGTCCAAATGAGCTAGAATTTAAACCTCAGATAATCCAAATAGCGCGTTTAATATTTATTTAATGAAAAATTAGTCTAAAATTCTCCAACAGACGGCGTTAAAATCGAATTTATTTGTATGCATTAAAACTATGAAAGGTCGCGTTACAACGCATACCTATTAGTATTATTTTTCAGAAAAAAAAAACACATCCCTCCGAATCTGCACGAGCATTAGTTATTTCTCTATACATTATGTTAACAAGAAAAAATGCAACTGGTAAACTTGTTCTATCAAAAGCAACAGAATTTCGTCGCAGCCGAAAAAAATTCTGTAGTGTGAAGTCCAATGTCTTCATGTACCCTAAGTAAGAATTTGAAACAATAAGGCAACTTGGCGTTCTATGTGCAAAAAGAAGTCAAATTACACCTTCTAGCATCAAAAATGGGACTACCACGATTACTGAAGAAGCAGTCAATCGCCCCATGGTAGTGTGACTATACAAAAGGTATACTGTATGAAAAGTCCTATGGTGAAGTTTGCATTTTTATCCAGGCAAAATCAAGCCTGTGTATCTATTGCTGGACGGGGATTCAGAGGTTCGAATTTTTTTTCTTTCATTCTTTGCTGGAATAGTGATTGTTATCTCTAGTTACGGAATATTCTGTGGAATAAAGAAGCCCACTTTTTTTCTCAGTAAGCAAGTTAACATCCATAACTGTCGAATCTGATTAGCGAAAAGCCTTCAAACTATATATAAATGTATTTTTTGAAGATATATCTGTAAATGCAATCTAAACCAGTCATAAAACAATAGTACTGTAATATACTGAGGGACTTTTGCAATCCCACAACAATAACAATGAGGATACATTCATTTTCATGCAGAATGACGCACCTCTTCATATTGAGCAATTCGTGTAAAGCAATTGCCATGTCAGTATTTCACTGATACATAGAATGATTTTTCTTTGATGATGATTTGCATTTTCCAATAAAGTTTCCCTCCGTTCTCAAGATACCACTCATTATGACTTTTGATTATGGGATTTCCCGTTGGAAAATATCCATGGTTAAAGATCAGCATTTGCACCAGACCTGAAGGATAGCATTCGACATCATATTCTTGATATTCTGGTTTACTTACTTCGGTCATTATTGGAAAACATAGTTCTGCCATTAAAGTACAGGATTACATGAAATAAGTAAATTTCAGAGGGTTCTAAAATGCGTTCTATTGGTCCAAATAAGATAAAATTTGAACTACAGATTATTGAGATGATGCGCTTTACATTTATTAATTAAGAAAAATTAGTAAAAAAATCACTAATAGATGGATGGCGCTGTAACACAAATGGCATTTATGTGCATATATTGAAAATATGAAACACAATTTGCGTTACAGCGCATGTCTATTACCATTTTTTTTGGATAAAAAGAAGGCGGATTCTGCACAAACATTAGTTTCTTCTCTGTTCGGCATGCCTACGTTACAAGAAAAAGCGATACTGATGAAATTGTTCTATCAGAATCAACAAAACTCTGTTGCAGCTCTGAAATAATTTCATAGTTTGAAGGAGATACGAAGAGGTCCAATGTCTTCAGGTGCCCTACGCAAGATGATGCAGGAATTTGAAAAAACTTCGCAACTTGGCATTCTTCCAGGTAAAGGACGGAAAAAAAAAATCCGTTCCGTTGAGAGCGCTTTTGTTGAAGCCAGCAATCAGTCGCCGCTTAACAGTGTGAGTTTGGCAGTTGTTTCCCGTGTTCTGGATATACCGTAATTCAACTGTACAAAAAATCATTTAGTTCAGTTTAGTTATATTAACGTCCCGTGGTAAAGCAACACTAGGGCTATTTTGGGACGGACCTCGTAATTTTGAACCGCGGTCAGATGACGAGGACGACACCTAAGCTGGCACCCTCCTCTCCACGCCACACCACACCAGCGGGAGGACGTTTGGCATGTCGGATTTAACTAGCAACAGACCTCCTTACACGACGGTTCATCGGTGGAATCGGGTCTCGAACCTGAAACCCTACGGCTCACAAGCCGAGACTTTACCACCAGGCCACCGCGACCCTCTGTACAAAAAGTCATACGGTCAGATCTTGCATTTTTATCCATAAAAAATCAAGTATGTGCCCCTGTTGCAGGACGGGGAATTAGAGGTCCGCAAAACTTTTGCTTTTCAGTTCCTTGCTCGAACGGTGATTGACACAACTTTGCCATGAAACATTTTGTGAAGTGATGAGGCCCACTTTTGCCTCAAGGGGCAAGTTAACACCCTCAACTGTCGAATTTGGGCAGAAGAAAACCTTCACTTATCCAGGAAGAACCCTTTCATCCTGAAAAAACGAACAGTATGGAGTAATTTTACAACTACTTTTATCATTGGACAGTATTTCTTTGAAGAGTAACTTCAAATGGAATCCAAACCTGTTCCGTCAGAGGACAAAGGTACCATGATATGCTGAGAGATTTTGTAATCCCAACTCTTCTACAGCATGGATGCCTTCAAGACATTTTCATGTAGGATGGTGCACCACCTCATATTGATCATCGGGTAAAGCGATTTTTAATACAGCAGTTCACTGAAGCACGAGTTCTCAGCCGTAATTTCTCAATAGCTTGGCCTCCTCGCTTCCCGGACATCGCCCCTTGCGACTTTTGATTGGGGGGTTATTTGAAGGACAAGATCTACCGTCAAAGGCCATTATCTCTACCAGATATGAACGCCATATTCTTAATATTCCGGCAGAATATTAAGAATATGGCATTCCTTACTCCAGTCATCTATAGAAAATATGGTTCACTGATTAGAACATATTGTTGCAACCGAAGAAGCACATATTGATATTTAATTTTACCTTATTTACCAATTATAAACCATATTAAATAATTTTATGTGTATTAAAACGATATTTAGTGGTGAATTTTTGTACTAATTTTTTTATTTTATAAATGTAAAGCGCATCATCTCAATAATCTGTCGTTCAATTTTTATTATCTCATTTAAATCAATAGAACGCATTTTAGAGCCCTCTGAAGTGAGTAACTTATTTCTCCCTAACCCTGTATATTAGTGAAGATGAATGAGATATACTAAGTAGATTTAATGTTACTTTTTTATATTATTTAATATTTATAAATCATTTTAAATATTTTTATGTGTATGCCGCGCTAGATAGTAGATTTTTCGCCAACATTTGAATGATCTGTAGCTCAACTTTTATCCCATTTAGACTAATAGAGAGCATTTTAGAACCTTTCTGAAGTTGGAAATGTATTTCATGCTAACCCTATATGTAAATGATTTATTGGTGCTTAAAATACAAAATGATAAATATTAATAAAGATAAAAAATATTTCATTAATTAAGAACGATTAATTTTCGTATCTTATTTGCTCATATTTGTCTATGCTATACTTGAAATTGCCTGATAATAAGCGAGTAAGTATTGGAAAGATATATGTTGTAACATTCCCCGTTTTCCAGTACTGATAAGACATTTACAGCCAGCTGCTTCGTCGCTGTTACTTACTAAACTCCTCGAGATAGCCAGATGGTGGATCTCTTCACCTGGGTGGTCTCGCATCTGTTCATTAGCGACTACAGTGAAAGACCACGTGTGGAATTTCTCGTCCAAGAGGTATTGATAGTACCTTCAAGGAGAAAGGGGTGTCCAAACATCTGGATGCTCAATGTTTCTCATTGTGAAAGGACCTTGCCACGACCCACTGGCGCCACTGAGGGAGCATATTGCTGAACCCCGATTGGTCGAAAGAGAGCTCAAATGACCAATGTAAATTAAGAAGCGAAGATTGTCGCCGAAATAAAGTGCGGAGATTTTTTTTAGGAGAAGTGAGGAAACGAATGCAGGCAGACTGTTCAACTACGCCCACGAGTTCATAGTCCGAAAACCAACTGAGTTTCAAGAAAACCCTTCGACTTCGACTCTTGTATCTCCTACTACAGACGTAAATAATTGTTTATTTAACCAATATTAGAACAAGTTGTTATTTTGTATATATAGGGCTGTAAAATAAAGAATTGTCTGGAAATTCTGCTTCGTTATTTGATCAGTCTAGATCAAGACATTATTACAATGTGTATTTTTTTTCAGTGCCAGGCTCTCTTGCACCAGTCATCTTTTCTTATCGACTTAAAAAAAATGGAATAAAATAGATTCCTGTTTCTGGTTAAATTCTCATCACCAAAGAAGGAAACAAATTTTTCTCAGTCAAATCTTTAATTACTCTGTAAATAATATTACTCTCATAAATTATGAATGAATATATTTATTATTCTACTCTCATAAATAATATTATTTTCATAAATTATGAACTAATATATTTATTATTCTACTCTCATAAATAATATTACTCTCATAAATTATAAACGAATATATTTATTATTCTACTCTCATAAATTATGAACGAATATATTTATTATTCTAAAAAGGAAGTATTTAAATAAAGTAATGAGATTGGAAATATAAGTTTCATTTCGCTAAACTGTGGACTTCCCATTTGAAGGGATGAATGGATGAATATCTGATAGTTTATTCTGAAAAAAAAATGGCATCAATTTTCAGAGGCTAATGTAAGACTATCAGATTTTGCTTCAGACTTGAGCACAATATGATAGAAAATTTTGTGAAGTTTAAGCAGACCTATGAAGACAATGCTTTATTAAGAACCCTAGTGCATATATGGTATTAAACAATTTTTGAAGGAAGAGAACCGATTGAAGATGAAATTCGAAGCGGGTTGTATCTGCATGTAATTTGGGAATATATTGCCAGATTCCGGAATTTTGAGAACTCTGATCGTAACTTGATAATCAAAATGATTAGAAGAGAGTTCAGGCATTTGGTCAAAGAAAAGTAGAGGAGAAATTGTGGGTGAAAATAATTCTGATAAATCTGGATCTGATTTATTTGATAAATTCTGATAAATAACTTTTACAAAAGAGTAACTGGAGAGAGTGACTTGTTCCTCATTTTTTGGAACGCAATGAAAGTGCAAATATATTTAATGAATCCTAGATATTAGACCATTCATGGAATGAAAGGGGATTGTTGCACTTTAAACTCAGCAAAACAGAAAAAAAAAAAGCAGACCGAAAGATCAAAAGCAAGAGTGAAATAGTTTCACAAGAATGAAACTATTTCGAAAGTTAGGGAGTCGTCCCGAAAGAGTGTGTACCCCTAGCCTACATGGTGAATGAACACTCCAAACGAGACGCTTTCTATAAACTTCGGAAAATAGTTGTGTACCTGAGAACAAAATATCAAAACCATCTATTTGCTGCATTTTGACAATGAGGTTTGTAACGCTGCATCATTTATTAATGAGTTTTTATAGAGTAAAAAAAGCTCTGTAGCTTATTTTTCCCATTTCGGTCCATGACTTCATAGACCGGACTTTCATCTCAAAGGGGCACTAGGAAGTGGTGGAAAAGGAAGGGGGCAATAGGAAGAATGGAAAAATCGTCAATTCTTAAAGCAGTTTTAAAGCAATTACTTTGAAGGGCACAATGTTGGATTGTAATTTTAATTGAGTAAGACAAATTAGGAAAAACACATTTCTATTAATCTATTTGCATATCTCGAATAATGAATATATTCTTAATAATAAGAATAAAGGACTCCATGAACTATTTATTTCTTCCCACGCAACTGGAAAAAAGATAAATTTTTTCCGGTAATAATTACACTTTTTTTTCTAGAATTCATGTATAGACTCACTAAAGAATTAATAAAAATCCCAATTTTTTGACTTATATAGACGCAAAAAAAGCTTCTATGCCACAGCTTGTAATGTATGGTCTGCAGTGTTTGATATTTCAACTGGTGAAGGATTTTGTGAGAAAATTTCAGAAAATAGAATATCAATTAAATCGGTGACACGTTTTCAGCTTCTGGACTAAGTAAATTCGCAGATTTATACGATTTAGGATTCTAGGAACTTACAAAAAATACACGCTATCTTACATTAGATAATCTTGTACATCGAAAAAAAAACCGTTTTGTCTATCATATATAGGAACGACTCTATCAGATATCAGACTACGCATAAAACGTTCAATGTAGCAAGACCCGCGAATTGATACACCATAATTTTAATCAGTCAGGAGAATATTGACAGCAGAATTGTAAATAATATCAATAGCCTGTTTTGTGCGAATAACTACTTTTCTGAAACAAATAAAAATTCAGTTAACAATGTTACAATTAAAAGAAAATACTGAGAACTAAAAAACGTCTCTCATGATTTAAAAAAAATTATGTCTGACTGTCAACATGATCAAGTACCTTATCAGACAACCGCTCGCAGTGGTCAGTCAGCAGTCCTCTTTTGTTACACTTGGCTGCTTACCAGCAGCAATAACAACTACAGAACTGGCTCCACAAACATCCCCACATTTTCGATACCAAGTCCTCCCTCTCACTCTAATGTTATCGTGGAATTAAGCAGGTGGAAAATTACACGACTCAACGAGTTTCGCAGAGACACGCTTATTAACTCGAGTAGCTCACTGGGATAGCTTCCATCTCAATTATTGTAGAAACGAGACCAAACAGAGTGATCATGGCCCTTCTGCCTTCCATTCTGGATTGATTTGTAAATAACAGTACTATCTACATGGCATTTATATATTTTTTTCCTATGGAAGCCTTTTTCAACCGACTTTTAATATAATCTCTCTTAGAAGTATATAATAAGCAGCGACATCTGTTCAGTAAATCGTTTGATACATAAAAATAAAACTCTTTGCTTTTTATAACGAATACATCTCTACTAATAATGAGTTTAAAATCAACCAAACTCTCCACTATCTTGCATACTCTCTAACAGAACACCTTACATGAATTGGCTTACAATAGTTACAAAATATAAACTTTTGGCGTGAATTTAACATTTTTACTGAATCTATCGTGCTATTCTTGGCGAGTTATTTGGCAAATAATTCCTGGCATGCATTAATGGTATCCAAAAATCGAATCTGTGTTTTAGATACATTTTTCTCAACTGATTGAAGCAAAAGTTTGACACAAAACTGCACTTATAGTCATTATAACATACCATACAAAATTTAATATATTTAAATCATTGCGTTTTTGAATTATCGGGTTTACATGTTTCTGAAAGTACAAATCGACAGACAATCAACCTGATGTTGGATTTGGCTCAAAATGTATCAATTTTGGTATGGTATCTACATTATAGATGTTAAAACTGCGTACCGAATTTAATCTATCTAGCTTTCTTCCTTTTGTAATTATTTTGTTGACTTATATCCACACAGTCGGACAGACGGACTTCTGAACAAATTTTACTCAAAATTTCACAGAAATCGGCAAATTTGATGTAAAGACCGTATAGCAAATTTCAACCGTTTAGTGTAAATCGTTTTTCAGTTATCTTTGTCACAGACATATAGACACATAGACGGACATTTTCCAAAAAAGTGGTTTTCGAACTCAGAAAGGTCTAAAACGTGAAGATTCGTCAAAATCTCGAATTCAAATTTTTTTGTTGACTACTTTTCATACTTTCTCTATATTATGTATACGAGAAAGTAAAAATAAATGTGACTTACATTCTAGTTATTAATTCATATCTTGATGATAGTATAATTGGTGATAACCCCATTTCTAATAGATACTCAAAAAAGTCTTACGGTGGGCAAGTCTTACTGTGAGTGAAAATGCATTGTTGCTCACAATTCTCCTCTTTAGACCCTTGTCATGATTAAAAAGCTTTGCAAATACAATGGATTTCACTGTCTATTGATATCATAGATCATATAACCGATGACATTACATATCGTTGTTATATAAGCCGCATTGTTCTGTGAAGTAGATTATTAAATAAACAAAATGTGAAATTGCATATGGGGCCTACAATTTTAGAGGATTCCAAAATTTTGAGTGTTTGGCAGTATTTTGAAATTATTAAATTTTGTGCTTTCATTTAATCATACAGGTCATGCAGTCGAACTTATCCAAATTAAAATCAAATAGTATTATTTAAATTTATTTTAGAACATTATTCTGGTAAATTTGTAAAGGATTACCATTTTTAAATTTTATGCAAAGTTCTTTTATAATTCTAAAACTTTTGGTGTGTATAATTATAAAAAAAATCCCATTTTATTACCAAATATTATTTAGAATGTGTTAAGAAAAGTTTTGTCATTTTTTTGCTATTTAGTTTAAAATTGCTTTTAAATTTTAAATGTTCATTTCTATACGAAATTTAAAAAAAAATTTATACGAGTCCTACATATTTTGTAGTGTTTATTTTCTTTACCAAACAGGTTTCAGTTTTTAAAAATTAATTTTTTTCTTCGCAATCTTAAAATAATTATCTGGTAAAATTTGTTTTAATATTACTTTATACGCTCCACCTCAATTTCAATAACGCAAAAAGGAAGTTCAATTTAATTGATTATTTAAAATTTAATGAAAAAAATATTTTTTTTTTTTGCTTTCACGGGCATGAACTACAAAAGTAATACATTTCCTTTGGCTTCTCGTATTGAATTTGAAATAAATACTTTGTTCATTAATCATTCCAATAGCTCCGAGATATAGCCTTGGCGTTGTGATTAGAGTATTATTTACTAATATGTAATTATTATTACAGATACGTTATGTATGTGAGTATGATGCAATATAGTATTACTATAAAAACTATGCCAGATAGAGGGTGATTGCAATTCTCCGTGTATTAATACATCTCAAAAAAAAGTATAGTTACAAATTAAAGCAGTACTATGTATCTTCAGTTAGAAGTGCACTATTCTTAAAGCTTATAAAATACGTTATCTTTGTATTTGTTTCTATTAAAATTCCTGTTTAATTTTTTTAATGTAAAAAAGAAGGAGTATCAATTTCACGGTAGTCTAAACGAATAAAAAGATTTTTTCAAACTTTCCGTCTTTCTTTTGACATGATTTCGTCAAATTTAAACAAAACTGTC
>JAPMOR010002652.1:49146-69466 GCA_026543865.1 Argiope aurantia | reverse complement strand
AATTATCATCTGTAAGCACTTTGCGAACATTCAGCAACAGAAATCTCGAGACAATTTCGAAAAAATTGCTTAAAACGAACAAAAAAAAAGTAATTATTTTGGCTTTGGCGTCAAATGACAATCACCTGTAGATTTTATAAACCAAAACCCAACAATCTAAAACCAAAGAAAATCTATCCCAGATCGCAGCTCATATAATTTCGAAAGGAATCATTAATTTAATAAAACGAAAATCGGGGAAACAATTCTATTTCTACATGTTCAGTTTGAACGACATGTAATTTTTAATAATCAGGTATTGATCGGGCCCAGATATGAAGTAGAACAATTTTATTCGAATAAAAATGTCCCTCTACTCACAAGCTGAAATCTTCAGAAACACTATAAAAATGTAAAAAAAAGAGATTTTTCTTTTAAATAAAATGAACCCTTTTCATTTTAATACTATTTTCTTTTTATTTCACGCTGGTTTATACTATCGCTACATTATTATAAGACTGAAGATAAATAAGCTTCAAATTCATTTTGGCTCTCATTCTTCCTACCCCATCCTCGTCAATAATAAATTGACGATTCACAATAGAGTTTGTTTAGAAAATAATCTTTTTGTGGAACTTTTTTAATTTCTGTTATAACTCTCCATTTTCCCACAATTTTTATTAGTAACATTAATCAGTGAGTTTGACTTTTAAAATGTAAAATTGATTTTTTTATTACTTTTCATGCACGAAGTATGCAATGCGAAACATAATCAAATAATTGTCTAAAAATTCAAACTCAAATTTTTATTAATCTCCACGTTTCAGAACTCCTTGCCTATAACAAAAATACATTTTGGAAATCATGTCTGCGATCTTAATATCTCAAAAACGCAACGACTTAGACAAATGAAATTCGGTATACGGTTTTAAACATCTAAAGTGTAGATTCTTATTTGAATCAAATCCTTCAAAGCCGTTACCGTCTTCAGTCTATATTTTCAGATGTTTGTAAATACTTAAAAATAACTTCAAAACAAAATGACTTAAATAAATGAAATTTGGTATGTTATTTTTTGATAAAATTTTAGTTCTGTGTCAAATTTTTGCTTCAGCTGGGTGAAAAAAAGGCACCCAAAATATACATTCGGTTTTCTTCATTATATTAGTTAGTTTTTACACTTTTTTGACAATATTTTCATGTATAGGACCCTAAAAATAAAAATCTGAGCACTTATTGCTTTCGCTGCCTCACACAACAATTTACAATATTTTATGGGAGAAGGGTGAAATAACTTTAATTAAGGAATATGCAAGGAAGTTCCCAAGAGACCATTCCCAGTGAGAAGAACATTTTGCAGCTTTTGTGACGACTCAATGTCAGTCTGAAATCTGGTAAACCAAGAAAATAATTAAAAAAATGTCGATTTGTTTTAATATTGTAATGAATGATATCTTAGCTTCTTGTGGCACTTTCTTGTTTTTAAAATTTATAGAGATTACGAAAGAGAACAGATCTACTCTAAGGTCATCTGAAGAACAGAATTTGTTGGTAAATGGCAGCTTTTTTTGGAATCTGCTTTTTATTGATTGTTTAATGAATACAAATACATATCAATACAGCTTCTAAATACGGCTGCTTTTTTTAATCTGTAAAATTATATGTGATTTTAAGTGAAAATTTTAGGTTGATTTTTTTTTCGGAAGGAAGCCTTAAAATTAGATTTCTTGGACAAATATTCCTAAGTTTCTTTTATATTTATGTTGCAGTGAAATAATAAGGCTGTAGAGAATGTTAATATTATGCTGCGATTGTCGACATTATGTGAATGTTGACATTCAATTTAAAATGTCGGCATTTATGGGATATTGATCGTTTACAGTATCATGCCTAAATTTACAGTTATTATTATAATTTTTATTGCAACAAACGTGATATGTTTCTTATATTCTAACACATTTACTTGATGAATAATCAAAGAGATAACTTTTATTGTACAAGATATTCCGTTAATTTCATATTTTCAGGGATAAGACATCCATGAAGAGTTCCAAATGAATGGCAGAAATAAAGAGAATGATGAGTTCCAATGACTTTTAACTAAAGGTCAAGTGTTTTTAATTAAATTTTTCTTAATTGCCTTTTTCTTAATTGGATTGAATTGACATGAAATTTCTCAAATTTCCTAAGGAAGGTGGAATTCTTTTTTTTTTCTGTCAGAAATATAGATGCATAGTTTTCTTATGATTTTTGAAAAAAATCCGTATTTTAAAACATGTGAACCACGCTGCGTTTGTTACATGGAGCATGACATTCAAAAGCATGATTTTTATTATATACGAAATTCAGTTAATTTTTATTTTCTATAACAAGGTCATGAGGAGTTCCAAACGAAGGACAAAAAAAGAGAAGAAGGATGAGTTCCAATGACTTTTAATTAGAGGTCAAGTACTAAATTTTATCTGTCAAGGTTAAAGACCTATTTTTTCCACCGACTTTTTAAGGCTTTTTTTCAGGTAATTGAACTGAATTGACATGGAATGACCTCAGATTTTCCAATGAAGGTTGGCTTTTTTCCCTTTAAGAAAACATTGGCATATCGTTCGTTCATGAGCTTTAAAGGTGCATAACCCTTAAAAAATGAAGCATCACCTATGAAAAAAGAAATAAAAAAAAACTATCAATACAAGTTCATTCCCACACGTACTCACTCATCAGCTTTAGAAATTTGAGAAAAGATGAGTATTTTGAAAGTTGTCATCACCTACTTGATGACCCTTCTGGGAAGAAAAAAACCTTGAAATTTGTGTGATTTATTCACAGATAGGAGAGCTAAAAAAAAAATTCTAAAACAACCTCCAAATTCATTGAGAAGAAATTTAGTATCTGTCACAGGAAATTTTTTTTCTTAACTTCTGTGAGTCTATTTTTGAAAATGGGTTTTAATGAAGATCTCAAGTTTCCCAAAGGAAGCTAAAGGGTCAAGGGAAGTTAAAGTGTACACCCTTTGTGAAATGATAGGAAAATGTTTTTTTAAGTAACGTGCACGCTGTGTACAATTTTTTTTTCTTCCACTCTATTATAAGTGGGGTTAAAAAAATGAAAAGAATCGGCAATTCGTTCACCATATCTGTCTGTATTTGTTTAGCATTGAATTTATTGCTTCCTTTTGAGAAAACTTGAATTGAAGTTGAAATTGAGATGGACTCAAAAAAAGATTTTGAGCTTTGTTGTGGAAGAAAGTGAAACAGAAACTCACAAAGGGAGGGAAGAGAAGATGTATGTCTGTCTGTCTGTCCTCGGATTTTTCTACAATTCGTATTGCGGTTTTCCCTCCCTCTCCCCCTCGTGTTCCAGATCCACTTCTGTGGAACGTAACGGCATTTGAATTGGTCGTTTGGCAATGGGCATCTGCTCAACAAGCACTGTGGGGGGTTGGAAGTGTCCCCTTTTTTAACTGCAAGTTACCTTTATAACTACAATTTAGATTTTGGGTTTTCTTGAAGCCGAGCTAATCTTTAAGTGAAATTTGAGCCTCAAAACTATTGTCTAATGCTTTAGATTGTTTTCGGTAACGACATGTGGATTGAAATCATAAAATCCGATTAAAGTTTTCACGTCAGAGACAGATACATATTTAAATTTTAATTCACATTAAAACTTATAATTTTATATAAATAATCACACCAACCATGGTATATAGAGTGTTTACATACTTTTAGAACATTTTCGGGGCCATTTAATTAATACTTAAAATGGGAATACTTTCTATTTAAATATTCGACTTTTTTTTCTAAAATACAAGTTGGTATCGTAATTTTCTAGAAAAAGGGCTTTTCATAAAATTTCCAACGGTATCGATTTCCAAGCCTCTTTTATTACTTTTCAGAATTCATCAAACATGGTTACTTTGGCCTTAAAAAGATTTTTTTTTTCAACAGGCCAAAGACATAATGGGACTTCGCAGAAGCATGTAAAAGGTATATATATTGTTTTTCCTTTTATTCTTCCTTCCTTTTCGAATTCTACCTATTAATTTTTTCTTGATGATGCTTCATTCTTTGAAAGTCAAGAGAATAAAGAAGCGGAATTTCTTTTGTAGATATTAAAGCGAAGCTTTCTGTGTTTATTACGGTGAAGTGATTTTAACATTCCAATTCAATTTTCTTGTTTCTTATTATTTTTAGTCTTTAATAATAAGAAAGAATCCTCATCAAATGACAATAATAAAATCCTTACTGAAACGAATTTTCACAGTGATGGAAAATTAAACTTGTAAATTTTTTCCTCATTTTATCATAATGATTGGTGAATTTTTTTCCCTTTCTGATTAATAATGCTTCTTATTTTGCATTTAGAAATTTTAATACTATGAATTTTATAATATTTTTGAATTATGAAGTAGAAAATTTCTTTTCTGAAAGTTCAAAAATATATCTTCAATCCACTGTTTGTTTACATACAACATTTTAAAAGAAACATTTTTACATGCAACATTTAAAAGCAGCAGACGATATTCTTCATTTTAAATAATAAACTGTTCCAAAAATTCTAATTTTAAAACATTTTATTTTTTAAAATATATTCTTTATTGAAATCGCTCTAAAAATGTCCAAATGTACTCTGTTGTACTGATAGTATAAATCATAAAAACCAACAACAAAAATTAATCTATATTTTTATTGCGTTTTATATTCATTGGTTAGCTATAAGAATATTTTGGGATCTCTCTACAGCACATCTTAACGAGCCATCATAGAATCGAGAGGCGTTACAAATTCATCTCGTTACTTTATATATTTTACAATATTTATAAATAAATGTGGTAAAATGAATCTTCTTTACAAAAAAGCATTAAAAATTTTCATGTCTCTGTTTTCAGAGTGATTGATCGATTACATACAAATTTTTTCAAAGACGTTAACGTTTCAAAGACAAATGGTTAGACGGTTGCTTATCTTTAAATAAATTTGATAAAGGTTACTATTGGAGTAATTAGTTATGAGTCAATTCTAGTGATCAAATAATTAAATATATAATTTCTTACTATGTTTATCTACTTGCATTAATATTGACACGATGAAATGAGCTGGGATATTGATTGCACTGATTTAAATTCGTTGTAATAAGTTAAAGTAAATCTAGCACAAGAGAGAAAAATTCTAGAATAAATAAAATTAATAATAACATTTAGAAGAAGTGCGGGTTTATGGAATGACAGAAAAATCCCCTGCCATTTAATCAGTTAGAAATACAAAGGAATTCTGGGACGACAGAAGAATTGCCTGCCATCCAATCAGTTCCTTTTATTAAAGCTGCAGTTGATTATTTGCATACTTATTTCATGCTTGTCATAGTATACACTATTGCTCTCTTATTACGTGTTCTTTTGTTATCGTGTGTTTTGTTTCTGTCTTCCATTTGTAGGCCGTTAAAGAATCTACATAAGTTGATTGTTTTCTTGGATATGTGTGTATGCATTCTGTTATGCAGCGGACAGACAAATAAAACATACATTTGTAACTGGAATGCACATTTTTTATTCGAAAATAAAAATCCTTGAAAAAGATTACGAAAGTGTTCTTTGTTCGATTTGTTCGGTAATTTATTTCTCCCTATATTTGATGCCTTTTAAATCGACATTAGCTAAAGAGTTTTATTTCTATTTATTTTCGAATGTTCAAGCAAACTATGTCTTGCAGAAATAGAAACAAACTTGCACTTCAAGAAATTTAATTCATCTCAATAAATGGTCGCGATTGGAAAAGATTGAGAAAGCCATCATCTGCCTTTTCGATGTAACTGTTAATTCACTTTACTTCAGACGACTTCTTTCTTGTTTGGAAATTGATCTATCTTAGTAAAATAATGTTTCATAGATTTTCATTATTTGTTTGTCCTTTTTTACTTTCTTGAATACAAAGTAGAATATAGGCATATAAATTTTAGAGGATATGAAAGAAATTATTCCATGCTTCTCAGAGGGGAGAAAATGCAATGGTAACAATCTTCAAATAGATCTATAGTTGATTAATTTTAACAGCTACCCATGTCTTGTTTGAATACACCTCAAACAGGTAACATGAATTTTCTTATATTTTTCTATTTACATTCAAAGGCAAAAAAAAATAATAATCGTTTTATTATATTGTATATTGATATATTTTATGTAGCATAAAATTATATGAATTACCCATGAATTATAATATTCGATATATTGTAATTCATCGGTATTGTAAAATACGTTAGTGTAACCTAAATAGCATACTCATAAGGTAAGGTAATTTAAGTCACACAAATATCAGCTTCATTTATTTTCTTTGTTTATGCTAACACATATTCAGAAAATAAGCTCCGAAAAAAAAAGAATATAATTTGTTAGCAAAGAAAAAATAGGAAGAATGCCGCCAATAATAAAAACTAAGAGGCTTAAAGAGTGGAAAACACTGCAAGTCTTAAAATATCTTTATGCATAATAAATGTTTCCCCCATTATTTCGGTCTTTCTTCTTAATTATACTTTGAAATATGATTGTCAGGAACTCAGGAACTACTGGCAATACTTTTGTTTCTCGGATCAGTTTCACAAACTTTCTTCCCTATTTCTGATCAGAGTAATCCAATGGAATTGAGACTGTAGGCACAAATATGAAGACAATCCCCCTCCCACGTCTTAAATAAAAACATTTTTATAGTTTTCAGAATACGATTGCTCTATTAAGAAGAAAAATCGTAATGCCAATGAATGAATCTACCTCCCAGTTAGAGAAAATTATGCATTAAAAATTTCATTCATTAAATCTATTTTAGGCCAGTAAAAATTCTCGTTAAAAATAAAAATTAATAGAATCAATATTATTCGCAAGAACTATATTTCAAATAATTACCATATGCAACTTCTGATTGTTTTGCTTTTTGTGATTGATTATCTTGACTTTGAAATCCATCTAATGCTCAGTTCTCTGAAATGTTTCCTACTTATCCAATACATATTTTTAGCATGGAAAAAATGCATTTTTTCATTTACCGAGTCAATAATTTCATATTAGGTTTCAGGAAGAAAATCAATCATTTCAATAGCTTGAAACCTTTGATCTGGACTCCATGCAATATATCATGGTTTTAATATTTAACAGCTATGGATGGATGGTTTGGAAAACTTTTCTTTTTCGATTTAGTGCATCTGAGTATTTTGGTTGATAATGTTGCCACTAAAAATGTAACAATCCACCAAAAGTACGGATAGCTAATTCTTCAATACATTTTATGACAATCGTGACATTGAAAAGATACTTTTGATCCATACTGTGATTTTTTTAGTCATTCATTAAATTTAGTGAATGATTAAATTTAATGAATGACTAAATTTATGAAGAGAACTGGTACTTAATCTCTGAGTTTTTTTTCCATAGATAAATCAGACTTGAAGAAAGAAATTTGGAAGAAAAATGAAAATACGTGCAAAAAAAAAATCTAAATATATCAAAGTTTTAAACAATTAAAATTAATTGTTTTCTTTACTTTCAGTTTTCATGACTTTCACTTTTAGTCACTTTCAGCATTCTTCTCATTTCCTCTCTACTTATAATAATACTCTAGTTTTGGTTATTTCTTTCGTAATACGTGCTATAAAAATAAAGAAAATAAATATTGACAGACTTTTTAAAAAAATCTTTAAAAATTTTATGAAATTCGTATGTATAGAACAATTGCAATTCATCTAGATGATGATGCTTGAAAATTATAACAACTGAAAGTTAAGAACCTATTTTGATAAAATTAATTTTTATTGTCTTTATGGTAGATATTTAACAGTTAATACAATAATAATAAGAAAGTGTAATTGAAAAAGTCAATGTTTTCTTTATTTTTTTTATAATTTTTAAGTGTTATATGAGAGTAGTAGATAGTTTATAGCCTTATTATTCCCCTTCCTTATTATATGTTTTATTTTTTCTCAACTTTTTCGTATATTACGACCTGAAGAAAAAAAGACTTTTCTGGCCATTCTAATGCAATGTCAAAAGTGCTTTAAATTGTTTGAGATAAACTCTTTGGTTTCCGTACATCGCAATCAGGACGTATGTACAAAGAGAAGCTACTGAACGAAACAGAAATTGCAATCTAGAATTTTAGCACTGGTTTGGTTTGGTTTAGTTATATTAACGTCCCGTTTGAAGCAACACTTGGGCTATTTTGAGAATTTTAGCACTGATTGAATGAACTGTAAAAGCGAAATTGTTTCAGTTTATATGCAGGGAGAATCAGAATTCATGACTAAAATTGATAGTTTAATTGCAACAAGCATTTTTTTTGAGGTGGGACATGAGGAAAAACCGAAAGAAACGCACATACAATTAGAGACAGCTAATACTTTACAGTTATATCTAACTCACAAGAGATTTTTCATATCTTAAATAATTAATATATCTGCGCCTGTTATACAAGTCTGAAAGTTTCTATAGAAGGTATTTTTTATTTTCTCATATATGAAGTATACAATGAGAAAGTAATGTAATCACTAACAACATCATCATAAAAAAAAAATCGAAATCGAGATTTTGATTTATTTCCAAATTTCAGATCTCTTTGAGACCGAAAAGCACTTTTTTGGAATTCTGTCTGTCTGTCAATCTCTTAGCGCGATAACTCAAAAACATTTGGACTTAAATGGGTGAAATTTGGTGTATGAATTTTACACTAAATTTGTAAAGATCTATTAAATTTTGAATTAATTACATTTAGGAGAAGTCTGTATGATTGGTTATCCAGAAATAAGTGAACACGATAGATAAATAAAGGAAAGGAACTAGATAAATAAAATTTGGTTCAAGAATCCAGGTTTTAAAATGTAGAACTTAATCAAATTTTGAAAGAATTTAGTTAAAGAGTTGGCCGTCGTTCAATCTGTAATTCCACATGCAAACCCGCATTGACTTAAATGAGATTTAGTATGTGAACTTGTGACTACAATTGTAATTCTATGACAATTTTTTTGTTCAATCGTTAGAATGAAAGGCTTTAAAAATGCATGTTTTATTTTCAGGCTCTTATCCATTAATTACATGCCAGAAATTAATCGCAAAAAGAAAGAAAAATAACCACTTTAGTTGTAATAAAATGTTAGATTCATTGCACTATATATCGTAACTCTTGCTCGTTAATGTTACGCTAAGCATTCGCGGACTTACCTAAAGCCCGAAATTTTATGCAGAATGTGAGGACTACATCTTTGTCTGAGAGAATATGCAAAGGGATATCACCCCCGTTTGCTAGTGTTTATTTCTGTGTTGATTCTGCTGAAAATTAGTCAAAGCCTGGTGTTCCCATGGCATGTGATACGGTAGATCTCGCAATAATATGCGATATTTCTTGTTATGAAGGCGCAGAGATTCATTGTTCCATTGAGGAATGTCGATAAATAATCGTATATTAAAGATGAATGATCCCCCGATAGTAGAGTATGTATCACGGAAACGGAGTTACTGGTCAGAATCCAATCAAACTTAGGTTTACAAATATGACTTCAGCTAAGCTAAGTGAAGAATAGCAAGAACAAAGTTTGTTTCTTACGAGGTATATCGGAGAAATGCTTGTCATTTTCGAAATTAGCACACTAATTGCTTCACTAATGCTTTCAAATATATGTTTCTGGCAATGGGTGCAGTTTCAAAACATTATTATAAAAACTATTGTAAACAAATACTTTTCTGAGAAGTTGTTGATAATATACAATGGCTTTCATTTATCTCTCGTTTTTTTCTTTGGCAATCTACTTGTTCTAATATTTACCAATTCAAAAATATATTTTTTGTAGTATATTGGCTATAACAAACAATTGAGTTTAAAGTTTTGACTATGAGTTCTGACGTAGGAAAGACGTAAGTACTTCACTAACGTAGGGCAGGTAAGTTGGTCGTGGTGATTGTATTGTTTTTTTCCCCTCGTAATTGAAAGTCCCTTAAAAATCAGATCATGAGCATGGTTATATTTTTTCACTCATATATATTAAAATGGGATTAAAAACCCTAATGTTTCATCTTTTTGATGCCCAGTAAGATCAGAGGGAAAGGGTTTTTATATTTTCCCTTGCTTCTATCCCAGTACCGCTGGTCATCCTTTATATACATATGAAAACTCTAACTATCCGATTATCAATAAAAATTCATTATTAATTTTAACCCATTCTTATTAATCTTTTTGCAATGCTTTCCATACCGTACAAGATTTTTAAAAATAAAATCAGTCATCATTTCAATGGCGTTTATGATGTGTTTAAGATTACATGAATTTATTCAGTCGTTCGTTTAGAGGTTTAATTGGTAGCAAACAGGAAATATATTTTTTGCACATTGGAAATAAAAGCAGAAAAATTGACTCATGTAACATCGTGAAAAATGAAAAATATCCCGAGAAAGAAAATAATATTCAAGCAATACAGTTGATAATTCAAAAATTGATAAAACAGTAAAGCAAACAATTTCTGAATTACGCAAGAATAAGAATAAATTTTCATTCACTCAGAATTATTTGCGAAAAAAAGATGTATATGCGAAAACAATATTTGTGCATTTAAAGATAATTAATCTCTTCAGTTTGGCTTCAAATTTAATTGGAGACGATAATCACTTTAGGAAAAGTGATAATAGATGAACATCTATTATCACTTTTACTAATTTTGTTTACGCTTAGAAATTGAACGCATTATTTTGCCTATTATTCTTATTATTATCATCATTATTATAACATATTGTAATGCATAATTAAGTATTATTATTTCAAGCGAAACATTATCTAAAATTACATTACAATTTTCTAATTAATTTTTAGTCCATATGACAAAAAAACTTTATGGATATATGTTCCAGTTTGCTGAACCTCTATTCAAAACCTTTATAAAAAAATGAGACAAGGCTTAACATTTTTCTTAAAATTCATTAATGAATATTTGATTTAATTAAGTGTAAATAGCAGTATTATTTTTATATGAAGAATAAATGACGATGAAATAATTGGAAGGAACTCCTCAAGTTCATAGAAAAAAAAAGTATATTGGATATCGATAACATACAACTCAAGTAATACATGATCCCAAATTATATCAAAAGCTACCTATTAACCACTTTTTTTCATCTAAAATGAAATCCTTCCGGATTTTATTGTTTAAACAATCTATTTTGAAAAAAAAAAAGAATTTGATGAATAAAACAAAGAAATTCATTTAACTAATTTATATTAAATTTTAGATGTAACAGGTAGCAACAAGAATTTCAAGAGAAAATTACCGCGGAAGAATAGATTTGGAAGTTTTTTTCATTGCCCTCTAAATAAACGACACTATGATCGTATAATTTTGAAGAAGGCATTTTCGTGATCACAACAAATTCAAAAAATTCGATCAGGTTTCCAAATGATCACTATTTTATATTCAATAACAGTAAAACATCTTTGAAATAGAAAGAAACGGCCATCTATAAAATTATGATAAGAACTATTAATAAATGAGTATGGCGAAATCGTACGGCCAGTTTCATGCGTTTTTAACTTCAAATATTTAACAACCAATTTTTTTAGCTGCAATAATAGATACGATTTCCATGTAAGGAAAGTGGAATTAATACATTATAGCGGAATTAATACATTATTCAAAATTAGATTTAAACAAATAATCCACAATTTTTACTTTAATACCAGAATTTTTTCAAAAATCGATTTCGAATTAACCAGATCAAAGCATAATTAATGTTTTACTCAAAATTAGATTTAAACAAATAATCCACAATTTTTACTGTAATACCAGAATTTTTTCAAAAATCGATTTCGAATTAACCAGATCAAAGCATAATTAATGTTTTACTCAAAATTATAATTTTCCAAATAATCCAAATTTGAATAACAAAAATGTTTCAGAAATCGGTTTCGAACAGACGCAATATTAGAAATTCCCAAATAATTCGAATTTGATACTTTATTTCTAGAATCTTTTTTAGAAATCGGTTTCGAATAAGTCCTATTAAAACACAATCAATGCTTTATTCAATGTGAGAACCTTCCAAATAATCCAAATTTCAATAATCGAAGTTGTTCAGAAATCGGTTTCCAAGAGACGCAATATTAGAACTTCCCAAATAATCACAATTTGGTAGTTTAATATCAGATTATTTTTTCAGAAATTGGTTTCGAATAAACCCGATAAAAATATAATTAAGGCTTTATTCACTGTTAGAACTTCCCAAATGATCCAAATTTAATAATTAAAAAGTGTTTCATAATTCGGTTTCGAACAGATTTAATATTGGAAATTCCCAAATAATCCGAATTTGGTATTTTAATATTAGAATCTTCTCAGAAATCGATTCCGGATAAGCCCTATCAAAATATAATTAATGCTTTATTCAATATTAATCTCCCAAATAATCCGAATTTAGTACTTTAATACAAAGAATCTTCTCAGAAATCGGTTTCAAATAAACCTAATCAAAACATGCTTTATACAGTATAAGAATCTCCCACATATTCCAAATTTGAACGAGAACGAGTTTTTCAGAAATCGATTTCGAACAGTCAGTTATTAGAACTTGCCAAATAATCCGAATTTAGTATTTTAATACTAGAATGTTATCAGAAATTGGTTTTGAATAAACCGATCAAAACATAATTACTGCTTTATTCAATATTAGAACTTCTTAAATAATCCAAATTTAAATAATAAAAGTTTTTCTGAAATCGGTTTCGATCGGATGCAATATCAGAATTTCACAAATAATCCGAATTTGGCACTATAACACTAGAATTCAATTAATTATTAAAATCAAAACTTCCCAGATAATCCAAAGTTGAATAATGACAAGTTTTTCGGAAACTTGTTTCGAACAGACACAACCAACTTCTAGAATAATAAAAGGATGAGCAGACGAGGAAAAAAAGAACTGAAGCATTCGTGAGGAAACAAATCCATTCTTGAATATTTGGTTATAAATTTAATTGGCTGCAATAGGAAATGCGATTTCGAAGTGAGGAAAGTTGACAATGGAGCAACAGGTTACGGAAACTTCTCGCATTCATTCACAGAAATGGAAAGTTTCTTGGACAACGAGAGTGAATTTTCACTGCTTCCTGGAAACTTAATACTCCCCCTTTTGTCCACCCCAGTATTTTCCAAACAGATCTCTTTCCACCCCGTTTTTACTTCTCTGATTCCTCTGCAACATTTTTTTCACACCCTTTGGGTGATTTTTCTACTTTTTTTCCATCTTTCCTTCACTTGAAAACGGCTTTTTTCCTCGCTCCTTCAAGAATTTCTCCCAATCTCACGGGAATAATAAAAATAATGAAAGCAGAAAAGAAGCACATTTGGGGTCTCCCCCCACCCTCCAAAACACCGAGCTCTGTCTGTTCTCAAGATAGATACCAGCATATATACAGGAGAAGTTGCACTTCGTAGTTTGCTCGGTATCGAATTTCAGTTTTCGGTAAAGGGGAGGAGGTAGCATTTCTTTATATTTTTTACGAATTCGGCACGTCCAAATTTCATTTAGTTTGTGTCGCCTTCGTTTAGCTTGAATTGTGGGTTTGATATTGTGTGGGATTGGATGCACGAGACATGGTTCGAATGACAGTTTTAAGGAAAACCTTTTCTTTTCAAGCTTCGACATTGACCTAGTAAAAACTCACACTGTTGCGTTGTTTTTTTTTTCATAAAATATACTGGATTTCCCTTTCTATGGACAATTTTGTGATTTTTTTTTTCTTTTATGATATGCGATTTTTTATTGTAGAATTTTGTTGTCAAAAAGTCTATAAAAAAATTTAGACAGTGAATTTGGGTTGATCTATTGGGATACTCATCATACTGTTTCCTTTGCTTTTAAATGAAGAAATTATGATGAGGCTCAACCTTCAAAAGTCCTTCAAGGAAAATATGAAGCTAGTGATATTTTTTCATATTGATCTTATATGTAAGCTTTCGTTTTTGAGGAATTCTGATAGATATTTAAGTCAGGAGAACGAATAATAAATTATGATTTTTTATGAATTGCATTTTTTTATTGTAGTATCATACTTTCAAAGAATTTAGATGGTAATTTAGAATTGTCTACTAAACATACTGTACTTTTATTTTTTTCTCATAATATATACTATTTCTTTTACTTCTAAATCAAGGATTAATGACGAGGATCAGTTTTTTTTTCCCAAAAAGTTTTGTGGCAAATGGATAGTTACTAATATTTTTTTTTCAAAATGATTGGTAACTTAGACTTTTTTAGGAATTATGAACGATACCTAAACCGGAAGAGTAAATTCGTATCTTTTAAGCAATATATATTTTTTAAAGTTTTGTTGTCAGAAAACAGACAAAAAAATTTGGACAGTGAATGTAGGTTTCTCTTTTGTAAGCTCGTTACATTATTTTATTTGTTTTTAAATGAGGGATTAAAAGTTAGATTCAACCTACCTCATGTGCTTTGTGGAAAATGGTCAACTATCACAAATTTCTCCAAAAGTATCTTTTATGGAAATTTTTATTTTCAAGGAATTTCGATAATGAAATCATAAGAATAAAGAATGGTTTCTAACTTTTTTTAATGGAAAGTGTTGTTTTTATTATAAAATTTTGTTGCAAAGAACTGACAAAATATTAAGGAATATGATTATCTATTCGGATATACATGAATTCTTTGTTTTCTTAGCATTTAAATTAAGAAGCGATCTACAAAAATCTATTATGGAAGATGAGCAGCAATTGATACATTTCGCAAGAAATTTATACAAATATTTTCATTTTTTGTTAAATTTTGAACGGTATTTTTATCAGGAGATTGTAGAATGTTGGTATGAGCAATTTGTTGTATGACATAAGACATTGATACATTGCATTTAATTTCGAAAAGAAAAAAAATATTTTCAAATAATGCAGATGATTAAAATCGGACTGATTCAAGTACTTCATTTCATAAACACTACCACAATTTCTATATAGATCTAGCTGTTTGTCACATCTACGTTGGTTGAATGATATTTTGTAAATTTATAAGCTGATTTTTAGATTTGTGTTTTAATGCATTTTTAAATATTTTATATTTAATTACATGTACAATAAAAAAATATGAAATGAAGAATGTCAAGATTAGGGTATCAAAAGAAAAAAGACTTAAAATTCAGAGATTCGTGCATGATTAATTGCATGTTTCAGACTCATTTAAGATTATAATTCTTCAAATTTTTATACCTTAATGAAGTTATATATAAGTATGATTAGTGACTTTACAAGTGATTAAGAAATAATATATTTCAGGTAATTAAGCAGAATTTAAGAGAATATATTTAGCAGAATTAAGAGACAAATATATTTCATTCATTTTAACAGAATTAATATCTGCTAAATTCATACAATCTAGTAGATATATTATACCGGAAGAAGTGGCCCTATTCTTTGCTGTCCCAAATCTCTAAGTATGATGCTGTTTTACTTTTTTTTTTTTGCTTGATACTTTATTAAAATGATTATGCACAGTAAGAGCTTCATTATTTTCATAATTTGATAAATAGTAAATAGCTGATTTAATCTTACCAAATGGTATAAAATCGATTACTAATTGATTCTGCATAACCAATAATGGTGCTCAAGATGAACTTTATTAATCTGCAAAGGAATTTAAAAAGCTGTTCTCTTTACTGCAACTAAAATTTATTTCTAATAATAAATGTATCATTAAATATTAATATTATATTTATATTTTTTAGCCTCAATACTTCTTATATCTTTGTCCAAAAAATCAGTTTAGCCATCATCATGATCCTTTTTTTCGTAAATTAATGATTAACCATTATTCTATTGTTGAATAAATGCATTAAATACTCATCAAACTAATTTGAAATATATTAACATTTAGAATTGCTGTCCATGATAATAAACAATTGGAATTAACATATATGGAGCAGCTTGAGGTTCAGTGTCATTTACTTCTTGCTTATTCTTTTTTTTTTCTTTTCAAATACAAACCAGCGGAAGTTGTCTCCCTGAAACTTTTTCACATGCTACCCAATAAAGTTCTTAATAATCATCATCCACATAAAACTGAGGGGGAGGGGAGATCGCAAATTTCTTGCTTGGCATTGATGAGCAATAATTATGAAAGATAAATCTTTGGTGTGAATTTAGCAATTTTACTGCATCGAGAATATAAATTTTAAACACCTTTTTGCCGCCCGATTGACATCAAAATTTAAAACGAAACAAAATAATAGACGACAACATACTGAATTTAATTTGATTTAAGTGACTGCGTTTTTGAGTCATTGCCTTTACATGCATGCGAAAGTACAGACCTACAGACGGTCAACCATTTGACGAATTTAGTTCAAAATTTGATTAAGTATCTATATTTTAGATGCTAAACCTATGTATCTAAATTTATAGCTAGCTCTTTTCGTTTGAGTTAGCCTGTTGATGTGTACTCGAACAACCAGCCAGACTTCCTTTCAATGGATTTCGTTCAAAATTTGACAGAAATCTACAAATTTCGTTGCAATTTTATACCAGAAATTTCAATTGACTAGATCAAAGTGTTTTTGAGTTCATGTTTATAAAGACAAACAAGAGACAGATAAACAGATATAATGGAAAAATGTATTTTTCGGACTCAGAAAGATTTGATCAAAACTTCAAATTTGATTTTTTTTTTCGTCAGTTACAATACTTCCTCTCTATTTCGCAAATTAGAAAGTAATAAAATTCTGCAAAAATTTCGGCATTTGAACCAGTTACTCGGTTTGAAGCAATTAAAACTGAGTTGGCATCTTGGTAATATCAACTAAGATATCTAACAGTTCTAAACTCAGAATCTTATTCTGGAAGTATATATCCTCGTATATGATATACGTTTTATCTATTGAGGTTTAAACTTTGTCCCGCTAGTGCAGTATGGAAAACTGGAGACAAGGCTGCGTGTCGTTTTCATTATTGGATCAATGTTCAAAATTACAAGATCCGTCCTGAATCAGTCTTTGAGTATTTTCAGTTATACATGTTATTTATTTAACTAAACCTAAAGTTATTAGATCCTCTGGAATGTAATATGCAGGAATAAAATCTATATCTATATCTATACTTATAAATAAAGCTCAATGTGTGTGTGTGTGTGTGTGTTGGCGAGCTACAGGCCAGGTCATTTGACCGACAGCTACCAAATTTGGTACATGTATACCTTAGAGGTCGGGAATGTGCACCTGGGGTCCCTTTTTTGAATTTTTAATTAGAATTTTAATTATTAATTAAAAACTAACTTTCCCTCCAAAAAATCTACCATTTTCCCCACCGCCAAATGAGAAAGGCTTCAGTTTTTTTTTCTTTTTTTTCCCAACAGTAATGAGGCTAGGGTTAACATTTTTCGGCCGATTATTTCAAACGATTCTGTTTATTTTCTTAATGTTTTATGCATTTAAAATTAAACATTGTTAATGAATCGATCTTTCAGATTCATTCTGAAGTACTTTTGAATTAAAATAACACAGAATAAAGGAAATTAAAAATGTCTAATCTGTATAGCGTTACCCCAACTGGCGTAGAAAAATTCATGCATTTGCGTTACCGTAACTGGCGTTGAAAATTCACGCATGCGCATTGTGTTCTGATTGTTGACATGACAATCATTATCAACGGATGATTTAAAATTTTTTTAGGTTAGTTGCATGCTTTTGTAATTAAATTGTATTTATGTTAGTTATATATTTTTTGTATATGCTTATAGTTTTAAGCACATCGTTTTTTAAGTAGTTTTTTTAAACCTGTTTTTGACCGATTATTTTAAACAATTCATTTTATTTTCTTAGTGTTTGATGCATTTAAAATTAAACATTGTTAATTAATCGATCTGTTCATGATGAATCTGAGAAAATTTTGTTGAGAAATTCTTGAGATATTACATAAATTAAGAAAGATATTCTTTAGCGCCCATAAAGTTTAAACGCTCAGTGACTCTGTTATCAGTAATCATATTATAAAAAAATGCTTTGTTCAAGTAAAAAATATTATTATATTAATTTCAGATTAATTCTTTCCACTTTAATTTAAAGCATAATTTCTACGGGAACTAACAGAAAATTAGACAGATACATATTACGTTATGACTGAAGGCTTTTATAATATTATGAGTGAATTATATGACTATCAAAATTTGAAGTTTTAAAATATTTTGATGAAGAATCTATTAAAGTAGGAATTGCCTAAAATATTTAATTATTAAAATTTAAACGAACATTAAGATTGGCTAACCAGCTGGTCGCCAAAAGGGCTAGTATTAAAATAAAATCAGTTGCAATTATAAAAAATAACAATGCTGTATTTTTATTTTAATATTAAACTTTAAATAAAAATCTTTACTTATAGAATATTTAATTAATTTTGATCAAAAATAATTTTATTGAGAAAAATAATTCCATTTGTGAAGTTATTTTATTTATGAATATTTAAATTCTTATTTTAATTTTTTTACATTTTTAACAATTTTTCTGATTACGGTTAATGATGGAACACCTCTATTTATACTAATAATAAATAGGAATGAGCGTTCGTGTATGTTTCTTTGTGCGTGTGTATGTTGGTTCTCTACAAGATCGTTTGGCCTATAGATATCAAATTTGGCATATATATATTTGTAAGGTGTAAAAGGGGACATTTTCCATTTTAATTTATTCAAAATTAAGCTAAATTTCCCTTTAATTTCAAGAAAGATGATAGTAAAAAAAATAAACTTTGTACCACTCTAAAATTTCAAAAATAAAAAAATGTCTTTTTCAAGATATCACTTCAATATTTGTGCTATTTTTTTCTGAATTTTAGCCTAATTTCTAACGATATATTTCATTGTTGCTCTGAAATTTGAACTGCTTTCAGTGTTTCATCAAATATATAAAGATGTGATTTTCTTCCATTGTTGAAAGTTGTAAGAAAGGGATTTTGTTTAATAACTCAGTAATTTAAAAGACAAAGTTAAAATGCGGCGAAGTTTAGATAATAGATAAATTGTGTATTGAGGTTTTTAAAAGAGCTATGCTGTCATGTGACCGGCTTCCATTAGAAATTTTTATGTACACAATAAGAAGAACATATGTAAGACAATCAAAATAGCACGACTCTAATGTCTGACAATTTGGCGAAATCATGAACATTAAGTTATATCAGAATAATTTACCTGAAAGTAAATATATATAAAAAAATATTTTTGGGGAACCAGATAGACATTAAAGGTGATTAGTTTATTGTAAAATTAGTTTGATTTCGTGGAATTTTTTCTAGTTTCCTGACACAGGAAAGAACTTGCATATTGCCCTTTACAAGTGATACAGTGGGTTCCTATATTTCAAAGAAATGACTACTTGAGTTATAGTTCAGAAAAAAAAAATCATTTCTTATTGTAGTCTCTTTTTATGGTTAATACAAATTATTAACTAATTTTAATTAGATATCACCAAAAGAAAGAGATCAGACCGTTTCTTTTGAGTCCTTAAAAAAAGCTGTTTCCAAAATTATATTCATATTTTAATATCAACTAATAGCATATTTTCCTTCTCCCCTAAAACAATAATAATATTATTTATAAATAGTCCAAATTTTCACCGGAAATGACCGCTTATTCAATCAGTTATCACTCGCTCATTAAGTTAAGGAAACACTCCCTCTTCCTTCCCCCACAATATTTTTGTTTAGACCACCCCCTAATTTCCTCTAAACACCTGATCGCAAACAAAACCCCTTACTTAGGATATATATCCATAAAAATAACCTAAACAAAGCTGTAAAAAAACACGATATATATATAAAGAAAAAATCCCCGATAGTTTGACAAATGAGATTAACAATAGCATATGATAATTGCCGACCACCCCCTCCATGAACAATAGCTCAGACGATAAATGATCCTCTTTTTTTTTTCTTTTCTTTCTTGTGCAAGGTAATGGATTACCGTTCGCGCGAATAAAATCTAATGAGGGACACGCTAAAGACCCTATTAGAAAATCAGCGCAACACTGAACAGTATGAAAAGAGAGTCCGGAAATCGTGTGGGGGGTGGTATCCTGCGGTCGAACGTGCGCACCACCTGCGGTCATCCACGTGCGTGACAGTGTTGACTACTGGAAGGGGATCGTCAGCACAGGTTACGGCGGTGACACGGTGCACAAATTTGCGTTTATGGAAGTGATTATTCCTTTTTCCGTTCTTTGAATTGTTTTTCATTCCGTGGTATATCCGTCGAAATAATTATAAGAATTTCTCCTTTCGTTAAGTGCGAACTGAAGGTCTAGACGGAAAAAGTTTCAGAAAAATATGTTGCTTAATTTTT
>JAPMOR010002652.1:7150-44146 GCA_026543865.1 Argiope aurantia | reverse complement strand
TAATTTTGATTGAATAGGGTTTATTTCAAATACAATAAATTATATTTGAGACAATTTAATTGAATGAAACACTACATACCGAATGGGCATGGAATTATTTAACATTTCCCTTGAATTATCATTTAAGTTTTCGGATTTCAAAAATCAGTGAGAGATAAATGGAACGATACGTGCTAAATATATACACCATGGGTCAGTTTTATTGGTCAAATTCCAATTACCACATTTACTCAAATATGATGACAAGTCAATAGGAACAGGTTTAAGACAACAGATTGCCCTGAAAGCATCGAAGTATAGAATTTTTGTTTTTGATTCATATGATAGCCTGAATCTTTCTAAATATATCGTAAAAGTTCCAGAGTTGTATCTGTACTTTTAAAAAATTATTTAGGAATTTTTGATACATGACAGGAGAGTAAATGTTGCTGCCACAGCTATACTACAAATTGTCTGCTAGAAAAGCCCCTCATAAGTATTGAAATTCAAGACACAATTATTGTTGAAATATATTAAGATATTTAGTTAAACGAGTTTACGAATTTCTTTCTTTAATATGGACATATTTTACGTATGAAGTGTTGGAAAATTTAAACCTTTTAATGTAAAGGAAATAAAAGTATAGATATCTTTATGCATTTTGTGAATTTATGCTAGTAGGAGAATTGTACATGGAAGCAGCTGTGTAAGATGCATCTTTCTTATAATTATTAAAATTATTATGAAGCACTGATATTTTTTTAAAATATCAGTAATTTTGTGCATTCGATATGCAAATGCAATGTTTTACTGCCTTAAATTCATGGAATGTTTTGATAAACAGTTTGAAATAAGTTAAACAACTTTGCGTTAAAATACGGACTGTTCTATGGGTTTTATATCATGCTACTAGAGGAATTGCTATTTATTTATGTTATATTTTTTTATATATTATTTTTCGAAACCTAAGATATTTTCAACAACTGAAGAAACAGTGTGAAATTTTATGATCGCTGAAAAAATCATATATTTTGTAAAAAACTAAGTTGTGTGCATAGAATAAACTCTAAAATTAGTAATAATTTTTTTCAAAGTTAAAATTAATGCGCTTTTGAGAGTTTTTTTTTTTTTGCATTATTGATAAAAAAAGTTTAAAAAAAATTATAAACTGCTGAAGAAAACCCCTATTTAGTTTTATTTAATATATTATAGAATATTTGGAAAAAAATTGTAAAAGAAAAAATAAGCTTTTTAAAAAAGTTAAATTTTTTTAAAGTTTAAAAGTGTTTAAAGTTTTAGAAATATCTTATAATGAATCCCAAAACTTTTAGAAGGGATATCCAAATAGCTTTAGGTTAAATAAAATACAATTTAAATCTTATAATAAATATTAAAAATAAAGAATATATATTAGCGGGGCTATTTTTTTTATCATAAGCAGTACTGCTTTTTTTTAATGCAACGATTTAATAAGAAAATTTTTTCACATAAAAAAGTCCTTAAAATTGGTTCGAGTGCAGTTTCAGTTTTCTTTTCAAATATTTATATAAAATTTCTTTTAAAAAAATAAAATACCTAAATTCACTTTGCGTTCTATTATTGTCTCATTCATTTTCGGAAAATTAAATTTTACTTTTTCCAATATCCGTACAGGAAGGAAACTAAACCCATAAGAACTGTATAACTATAAACATTTTATTCTGTATATACTTTAATGCATAACGTGAATTTAACTTTTGGAATTTAATTCAAATCTTGCTTTTTCAAATCTTCTATTATATAAATAGCGATTTAACGTTATAATAAAGCATTTCTTGATTTATTAGAAATAATTCATTATTAATTACAATTTGGTTTGATGATCTTCATTTTTTTAAAATTCCTGATACTTTTAACTCGGTAATTGAAATGACTATAAAAAATAGCATTTTTAAAGATTTTCTTATTTTTTTTAATTGAAACATTTTATTCTTTTCTATTTCTTTTTTAATTAAAAATTGAAATAAAATTTAAAATATAACAACCATTATAAAAATTTTATTAATGATTAAACAGGGAACAATTAAATAATGGAACCACCTTTACCTAAAGTTGCTACCGTAGGGCGAATGATATTCAGTGTGACATCTGAACATTATCTGTATAATTTTATACATATGCATTTGACATTAAATCTTATTCTTTGATTTCATTCTGTGTAAGCTTTTTAAGTTTAAAAGAATACATTGTTTACTGGCATTTTACAAAGGCAATGAGCGAAAAATACAATTATGGCAAAACTAAAAACATTTGTTTTAAGTTTCCAGGGAATAGTCATGAGCTATAAAAAGTATACAGGGTGAAAATTTAGTGGTAATTGTAGATACTCTCCTCAGATCTGTAATAATATTAAACAGCAGAAATATTATTTATTTATCAGCCTAAGAAATAAAAAAGTAATCTAATGAATAATTCATATAAAAGCAATTAAATACATAATTAATGTAAAATATACAATTAAGATTAGATTTTTCCTTGTGCTGCTTAAAGAATGAATTAGAGAGAATTCGAATGCAAACAAAGAAACGTTGTTAAATAGATTTTATGTCATTAAACAACTAATAAAAAGAATGAGAAGTCCAATTTAATTACCATAATGTCAAAATATATGAAAAATGAAAAAAAAAATTATATTAATCTGTTAAGAAGGTTTCTTACTTTTACAAAACGCGATTGGAAAATGCGTGACTTAAAGAGTTGGGCCACTATATGTCTATTATATGAGCAAGATTCGAGCCTATTAATTAGTTTTGATAAAGAAAAAAAGTATTGTCCTTGCAAAACTAGGCAAGAAAAGCTACAAAAAAAATGATGAATGAGCAATAAATATTTATGAAATGGTTAAGTCTTCTTGACTTTTTATAGCAAATAAGTGCAATAATTTTGCAATAATTTTTTCAAATGAGCAAATTTAAATTAAATACACATTTTAAATGCGAATATAAATAATTAAAATGTTTTACCATTCAGATTCCGAAAACGATAAATTGATTTTTTTTTATTTCTGTATTTTAGTGTTAATACTGTATATAAAGCAATAAGAAATAAAATTGAACGAAATAAATTATTAGCATTAATGGCAGCGGAATATGTCAAAATTTGGATAGACGTAGAAAAAAATTATTATTTCATAAAGTTAATTTTGAAATTAAACATTAAAAAGCAACAGTAAAAGTCAACCTATTAAATATCGTACAAAAGAATTAAATATAGACACATGGTATAAAATATACTTTACTAAAGTAAAGGAATCAAATATTAAAAAAACCGAGTTCCGTTAAAAAATAAAATATTAATATCTTTATTTGAAAGAAATCCTTTTTTCCGTGTTGCTTGTAATCCACGAATTTTATAAGAATACTTCTTTGTGTACGGTACTATAAGGAAGAGATCGTGCAAAACAAAAAGATTTTAAATACCTTCTTCCAGAAAATATTTGCAAATGAAGTTTTTTTACTATAGAGAACCTGAAACTTGAAGGGGGTGGGGGGGGGGGGGGGGAATTGCTTCTCAACTATTTGAGGCGAAATTTTTTTTTCTCATTTTTTATTGATGTTTCTTTTTCAATTTGACATTGAAATCATAAATGTAAAAAGTTTTAAGCAGTGATGATTTAAACAATATATAAACAAAATTTAGAAAAATAATAAAGCATTCATTCATGCAGCGCATTATATTCAATAAAATTTCAACAAGCATACATGATATAAGGTGTTTTAAATGCGGAGAAAAATTAATTTTTAGAGTAATTAAATAAAAAATAATTCATTTTATTTTTTTATTAAAAATATGTTAAGTAAAATCATTAATTATTTAATTCAAAATTTTTTATTAAATCTCTTTTTTTCTCATAGTAAAAGATGTAGAAAGAAAACATTAAGTTATTAAATATGAAATAATCAAAAGGTAAAAATCTTACGATTCAAATGAATTCCATGAATTACATACAGCAATTAAATAATATTATCTGAGTTACAAAAATAGGTTAGAAAATTATTTCGAATTTTATTATTAAAATGCCAATTTTTTTAATTTTTTTTTATTTTTATTTCGGACCAATATCTGTATTTCACTAAAATTGGAACTTATAGTAATTATAATACAAATTTTCACTTTAGAGATTAAGCACTACAAAATAAACAGATGACGAGGTAATGATTTTCTGTTGAAATATTTTCATTATTAAAAATGACAAAATAATTTCGATGTCTGAATCTCTAAATCGGAAACTTCTGATGATTAGGATATAAGTTTCAGAGCTAAGTGCGAAATCAACAAAACAATTAGAGAAACTTGTTTAGATTATATTAAAATATTAACACATGGTAGCTCTTTATTCATTTTGTGTCCTTCTCAGTTCTATCGATCGATATTTTTTATATAAAAATCGATTAAAAAATCAATGGATATTAATCCTCAAAAATCAATGGATATTAATCCTAAAAAAAATCAATGTTTATTTAAAAATATCAATAAATATTAATCCTCAAAAAACAATGGATTTTAATCCTTAAAAAAATCAATGGATATTAAGCCTAAAAAAAAAATCAGTCTATATTTAAAAAAATCAGTCTATATTAAAAAAAAATCAAAGAATATTAATCCTCAAAAATCAATGGATATTAAAAAAAATTAATGGATATTAATCCTCAAAAAATCAATGAATATTAATCCTCAAAAATTCAATGGATATTAATCCTCAAAAAATCAGTGGATATTAAGCAAATCAATGGCTATAATTAAAATAGAATTTTTCAGAGAGACATCGTTGAATGATTTATATTTCCTTTTGAGAATGATGAGGTAATGATTTTCTGTTGAAATATTTTTATTATTAAAATGGCAAATTAATTTGATATCTTGAAATCCCTTTGTTGGAAACTTGTGGTGATTAGGACACAACTTTCCAAGCGCGAGACTAAATAGCGCAAAACCGACAGAAAAATTTCAGGAACTCCTCGTCTAGATTATATTGCAATAACAATACTTTGTGGCTTGTTATTTATTTTGTCTCGTTCTAGGCTCTTTCTATTGATGTTTTCGTGCCACAAAAAAAAAAAAAAAAATGTAAGTAGAGTTTGTTTAAGAGAACCCATTAAACGTTTCACTCTCCTCATAAAGATGATGAGGTAATGGTCTTCTATATTTCTATTATTAAAATGGAAAAATAATTTCGATGTCTTGAAATCTCTAAATCGGAAACTTGTGTTGATTAGGATACAAGTTTCCAAATGGAAGACTAAATAGTGCAAAATCAACAAAACAATTAAAGAAACTCGTTTTTGGATTATACTATAATAATAGTAGTAGCTCATTATTTGTTTTATTCTGGACTCTCTCTTGATCGTTTTTTTTAACAAACACACACACACACAAAGAGTAGAATTTGTTCGAGAGATGTCGTTAAATGATTTATTTTCCCTCTGAGAATTATGAAGTAATATTTTATTTTTAAAGTGACTGAATAATCTCGATATCTTGAAATCTCTAAAGTGGGAACTTCTAGTGATTAGGACACAAGTTTCAAAGCACCAAAAACCTCAAAACAGAACAATTTCAGCAACTCGTCTGGATTATATCGTAATAACAATACTTCGTAGCTCGTTATTTGTTTTGCCTCGTTCTTGGCTCTTTCGATTGATTTTTTTTTTACCACAAAAAAATGTGTAAGTAGAGTTTGTCCAAGAGATGCCGTTAAATGATTTCGCTTCCCTCCTGAGAGGTGATGAGGTAATGATTTTCTGTGGAGTACATCATTACGAGAAGAAAAGCCGGAAGCTACTTCATTTCCTGCACTCTCCGAGGGTAAAGGGGGTGGCAGTCGGTAGGTGGTCCTCCCCAAAAGAACGGTAAGTTACCGCAATATAGTAGCTTCCTGTGAGCGATACCAAGGGATGTGGTTTCCGCGCTCAAGAAAAAGGGTGAAGTAATATTAATTACACAGTCGTGATTTTTGAATTGTGTAAGCTTGATGGCTGGAACAGAATTCATAAATGGGGATTTATTAACAAACACTCTATTTCAATGTAAATTTTAAAGAAAATTTATTGTAATACACAAATTATTTGGGACAGAATCTGCCTCTCAGATCAGTCATTTCTTAACTCAAAGTGTAATGGCGTAACTATAGGACTGATAAAATACTTAGAGCCTTGGTCTTAGGAGTTTCACCTCAGGCAAAAGTGATACAATAGCATCGATACTTCAACCCTACTACTAATAAAAAAGAATGTGTGTTTATATAACTGTGCATCTATCTATGTGCTAGCGCCCTACAGGACAGATTATTGGATTTAATAAAACTAAATTCATCATAGATATACTTTAGAAGGATAAAATGATAAAATTCAGAGCTATTAAAAAAATTTAATTATGATTTTAATTAATGAAAATTGAATGAGCCTTTGGATTGTTTTTCGTAATAACTCCTGAAAACATTGCTTTAATGTTTTCAGGATTCAAAAATGGTTTTAAACTTACTCGAAAATTTAAACTAAATGTCTTTTTCATGATGTCAATTTAGTTGTCATATAAGTCTTCCCAGAATTTTCAATTTTAGAAAATAATATTTGTCATAATTTTCATTGTTGAAAGGTGAAATTTCATTAGTGTAGTGAAATTCAAACTGATACTGTTTCTCATACTGTTAACTGTTACTGATAACTGATACTGTTTCAAACTGACTGTTTCTTCAAACATTTAAACGAGTGATTTTTCAGATGTTTAAAGCTAAGAAATAGCGATTTTGTCAATTATCTGCGCAGTTTCATTCATCTAAAAATGAAACTATTTTATCATAAAAGACAACGTACAATTTGAGACTAATTACCCAAGCAATTCAGTTTTTAAAAACTTTGTGATAATAAACCATACAACTTTTCTTGGTAAACTCTTCTTTTTTGAGAGATTAATCAACATCAAGTTACTAATATTATAGTTAATCGCAAAGCGAGTTTCCCCCTGCCTTGCCATACTATCCGAAGGAATAGAATGACAATCGTCACGGCAACATTGAGATGGAAACTATAATTGAAACTTAATGGCTATCATTGACAACAATAGAAATCCTCTAGTAGGAGGCACATCACGTCATTGGACTGGGAGCATCTCGTCCCTACACCTTTTGTTATTCACCAGGAAAGAGAAGACTAACCGTCATGTCAGAAGATTCTCATACCCATTTTTAGGAATTCTATTGGGTGGAAAGAATACGAAAGATGAAATAGATTAATTTAAATAAAAAATCATGTATTACAGAAATATTCTTTGTAGAAATAAAGTAGAATTAATTTGATTTAAATATAGGCGAGGTTTCCAACGAGCCAACTGATTTCAAAGATGGCTATCGCACTATTAAAATCCATCTTATGCTGATTATTGAATTAAATATCGTTTGATCAAAGCGTCAGAGTAATAAAATGATAGTTATGTTACTAGAGTCAGTACATGTAGTTCTAAAAAAAATTGATTTCTAAAATTCTATGCAGTTATGTCATATTTAGTAACTTATTCTTAACATTCCAGCATTCCAAGAGCAAAAAAAAAATCTTTCAAAGTGATGAAATCATATAATTTTGAACTTCAATATTTTAGATGTAACAATGGCGATATTCAAGGAAATGATATTCAATGATTCATGAATTTTTCAAGAGGCGCTGTTGTAATAGTCAAAAGTTATCTAAAATTGAGATACTGAACAACAGAATCATTGTGTGGGACTTTTTTTTGTTCGAAATGTTAACGAATCAAATTTTTTTTTTCAAATATGCCAAATCAGACATTAAAAAAAATAGAAATAAGAAAAGTTATTAGAAGATATAACATTCAATTTTGCAATTCACTGTCTGTTTTTGTTGTTTATTAATACAATTTTTATCTCAAAGATATTGATGAGCATTTACAACATTCCTAAATTTGAATGCCGTCTGCAGTTTTAAAAGCAATATGATCAATTACAAGAATTTATTACAATTTTAAAAGATTTACTTCTTTACACTCGTTTTTTATTCTTCTTACTATAATTCTTCTTACATGCATAATATTGTTTTAAATTTCGCACTTAAATAAAATTATTTTAAAATTGTGAAGTTTCAAGTGTAGGAATTAACTGGCTTTTCCTATTGTTAATTAAATTATTAATTACATTAAATATGTGGACAATGACAGTATTAAAGAGTATGAGGGAAATCATTATCACTAATTATAAAAATGCTTCATTGTTTGGAGGGATAGTTATTCATTCTTCAAAATATTGTTAATCGATTCTATATGATAAAATTGTGAAGTTTCGAGTGTAGAAATTGACTGGCTTTTCCTATTGTTTGCAATTAAATTACCACATTTCAAAAAGATTATCACCGTACTGAATTACATAAGGATAATACTAAATCAGTTGCAGTAAATTTTTGTAACTATATAAAAGACTTCACAACAGCAAAAAATTTAGTTTATTTATCTACTTGAACATTTTGTTTAGTTATTAGAAATGCACATAATAAGATGTGAATTATACATAATGTTTTTCTTCTTTTTGGGGATAAAAACAGTTTCGTTTTTTACTGTTGCAAGCTTTTCATTGGCTTTTTAAATAATCAGTTTATTATCTGAGATGGCTTTCATAAATAAAGCATGGAAAATGGAATGGGAAAAATTTCATAAACGCAAAAACATGAAACTCACAATAAATAATCTTTTACCAATATGCAGTATAAGATTCTCTTCTACCTTTTGCAATTTTTCTATCGCTAACTTTATCTTCGCGTAAAATACTGCATCCAGTGTATGAGGTTCTCTATTGCTGCTCTTAAACTGTCACTTTAAATGCTTAACACAATTTTGCTAATGATGTTAATTTTCATCGTCTGCTGGTTCAAAGCTAGCGATGCAATTTTCTTGTATTTTTTAATCATAACTTTGAATGATGAAGCAGACATTGGACCTTAATATGAATGTTAAAAGTTTTCAAAATTTCGTAAGAGTCGTTGCATTATTACATTTCTTAATGTAAAGCAGCTTTATGAGTAAAACTTGCTCAGATAAGGTAGAACGTATATTTAACAACAACTAAGTCAGTCAAAGAGCTTCTGACTAAATGCTAGCATAAGCGTTTTCGAAAGTAGTGGATAAGTAAGCTACCCCCGAATTCATTTCATCATATCTTTCACAACCTGCATACAGAGCTTCCTTTCATTCCATTGATTAACCTTCTCATTACTAAGCCGACTCCTCCGTGCCATTCATATTCTATGCTAATGGGCTAGTTTTAGGCAGTTTCTTTTTTCAAACGAAGAATTAAGGATATAAAATGAGGTCATCCTTAGTGATAGCATACTTTACATCCTACACCCTCATTTGAAGCAGAAACTGGCCCCAAAAGGGCCTATTAGTATAGAACCTTTACGGCCGGTTTGAGTCGGATAAGTAATGAAAGAGTTAACCTTGGATATATGAGCCTGATGCTTGTAAGCAGGAAAAGCTAATTTTTTGGTCACCTATATGATATTTTCCGTATCAGATTGTTTCGAAACCTAATTTTTTCCTGAAATCTGGCTCGAAAATTTATGTTATCTTAAATATTTATTTGGAAAAATATTAGAATTACCAAATGGACAATATAGATGAAAAATATGAATGATATAAAAAAGATACTTTGTAAATGTCAAATTTTGTCGTCATATAAATATTTTCTTTGAATTTTAAAGATATGTTATTTTCATTATAATAATCTTAAACTTATTTTAAATTATATTTATTGCTATCATTTCTGTTCTCGCCATATATCTCTACATACAGCTTTTATATATTAGATTAAAGTAATAAACTTTAGAATCTGTCTAAGATATTCTTAACTTATTATCAATTAGAATGTCAATCCAGATTAACAGAAAAAAAAAGTGGATTTTTCTTGCTTTATTTGCGAGATTTTACAATATTTTTTTAATTATAAATACTTTACTTGTATATACACAAATTAGAAACACGCTTAAATTTTCATCAATTCATTCGCTATCTTGTGTGTCTCGTAACAGGCGACTTCCTAGTACTTTTTTCATGTAGTATGACAGAGCACTGAATTTTTAATTTAAAGCATACTCGCAATTAGAAAGAATATTCAAGGCATGTACTTGAAAAAATATGTTTTATTAGAAAGATTTAAAACACAAGAAATTCGACAAAATTTGAAATCAAATTTTTCGACAGTTCCAATTTTTTTCATTTCTCTTCTTCGGCAGAAGAAAAAAAAAATTCGTGAAACTTTTTTATTACACTTTTTTAGAATCCGGGTACAAGAAATCAACTATCGATTAAGCGCTACACTCTTGATCTTCCAAGTGATAACCTGAAAGCTCATCTTCGAATAACTGTCATTACGTTTTCAGTGAAAACACGAAATCGAAAGCTTAATGAAGACCACTGCGATCGGAAACACATTTATTTGCAAGTAACATCTCATTGATGTTAAAAATGTTTGCTCTTGATTCGTTTACTCTGTCATCAAGGATGAATCCACAGTCTGCAGAAAGTAACCGTAGATTCAACCTAGAAGAAACTCACAATCTTAAAAATAAACGAGATTGATAGTTAAGGAAAGGAATCTTCAATATTTAACATCATTATCTAATAAGTCCTTAGGGGCGAAAACTGCATTTATTTGTTTTTCAGTGAGAAAATTGAAAGATCTTTCCTTTACTTAAGTTTGGAAGAGTCTTCTAATGGATATTAAAAAATCATTAATAGATGCTGATATATTTTAAATGAATGGAGCTAGAAATAAAATTATCTTTGGAATATTTATCTGAAATTTAATTTGACAGTCACGATTTCTTAAATATACAGAATAAAAATCCTCAGCAAAATTCCTCATATTTGAAAAAGTGATTGCATTTAGTAGAAAATAAATGTATATAGGAAAATAGTTGTAGATGTTTGTATAAATGCTCTATAGGGAACAATTATTTGATAATTATGATAAGAAGACTGAAATAGCGGTAAAAGATAGTTTCTTATTAGCAGAGGATGAAAATATCTAGAATATGTAAGTAGTTAAATATTTTATAATAAACAGATTAGATAAAATTTTGAAAAATTAAGAGAAACGGCCTTTGCAAGAATGTTAAAAAAAATCCTTTTGTGTATTGTAATAAGTGATAGAAATTGAGGCCTTCTAAAATGCCTGCTTTAAAACAAATTGAGGCCTTCTAAATGTTGCTTTAAAACAGGACGTTAATATAATTAAACTAAACTAATTACGCAGTGTGCTCGTTTTTGTAATCAGATTTGCATAATAAAATAAATCGTGAAATAACATAAAATGATTTCAAAAAATTTTAAATTTTCATATGTGATAAAAGACAGAAGCTTTTACAATGTATACGTATTAAGTAGTAGATTTTCAGTTACCACAATTAACAAAAATCAAAATAAGAAGTTCAAATCTATAAACGCTAACATATTGAATCGGTTGAATGATAATTTCTATTAAATTAATTCTCAAAATTATTACGATGAAAACTACAAAGACAAGAATAAATATCCTACAAAAATACAATAATATAACTTGCTAATATGGTAAAAAATTACACATAAAAGTGTTATGGAAATATTCGATATCTTCTGAAATTTACATGTTCATGGCTTGCTCTTTATAAGCAGATACTGTAAGATTAAAAAATGGTGAGCGTTAATTCAATTTTGGCTATATCACATTAATTAATTTCTTGATGTTATCTCAATTGAATTAGTTAATGTGCTGCTCATAAATCAGTGCAAAAAAATGTGATGCAATTACAAGAATTTTGGCTTTAAAACACTAATTAATTTCTTGATGTTATTTCAATCGAATTAATTAATGTGCTGATCATAAATAAGTTCGAAAAAAGCAATATGATGTAGCCATAACAATTTTGGCTATAAAACACTAATTAATTTCTTGATCTCAATCGAATTAATTAATGTGTTACTCATAAATAAGTTTCGAAAAAAGAAAAACTAAGAAAGCAATACAACGCAAACAATAGCTTAAACAAATACCTGTAGATTATTTATGCGATCATTTATATTTTTGAGAATGTAGATTATTTCCGTGGGCATTTGAAGCTAACCAAACTGAGGATTCCAAAATATGTAATGAAGCAGAATCACGCTTTAAAATTTATTGATGCAAGTAAGAAAAAAAAAATCTCTGGACACAATTATCATGCAAGGATTTCTTAAAATAAGTAAGTAATCATGGTATACGGTTCTTATATATAGCTTCTCAAAAAAAAAAAAAAAAAAAAAAAATCTACTTTAAACCATTGTAAAAAAAAAAAAAAAATAGCAATTCGCCTACTAGTCGATTTTCAAATCAAAATAAAGAAAAAGTGTATTATCTTTAGAATAATTATTCAATGACAGCTATATTACTTTTGGATATGCCTACGCCTTTCTAAAACCCCTACTGGCCTCTGACATATAAAAAGAAATATGGTTCAGCATCATTAAGTCTATAACTCAAATAGTTCGTCATTATCGATTCGAAGACAAAAAAATCAAAATAACTTTCTCTACCCTATTTCACGCTTTGCTGAACGCTTATTAACCAAGAAGATTAACCAGGTAATCATCCACCACTTTCACCTTCTGCGGCCGCCAGAAGACAGGACCACAACCTTGACCTACATTTGAGGTGGAGGGGTTTTCTTTTCCTCTTCTGCTTTCTTGTGGCTTCTAGAAATATAACGACCTCAATATTACTTTGATGTGATCCTTTTATGAAGCAATGACTACAAATATTGAAGTAGTGCTTTTTTTTTTTAGGAGAAAGGCAACGGACGTTTTTGAGATGATACCAATCTTTGACTCTATTCTTTGACCTCATAACTCTTATTTAAGGAAAAAAAATTTAAGAATTTAATAGTTTTAAGGCACATTGAAGATTCTTCTGAAATATAATATTGGGTGCGTTTAATTATGTTATAATACTTATGGGCGTTTTAATGAATAGACGATTTAAAACGTTTATTTCCTAGATGAGCTCCTTTGTTTATTTTTTACTCGAATACGAGGTTTATATGTGTAAAGTATTAAAGTCGTCTATAAATTTGTAGTCTAGATTGTGAAGTATTTGGTCTTTCATACAAATACGTGGCTGGGTATATTAAAGAATTTCTTTATGTAGGATTTGGTACATTCAGTTAAATGCCAAGAAATATTAAAGAATTCCTTGATTTTGGATTCGGTACATTCAATTAATTAAATGCCAAGGAATAGAAATGAATTTTTTTCTATATTATTTTTTCGAATACGAAACTGGTATGTATAAGTTATTGAACCTTTATTAAATTCGAACTACAGATTTCGATGCATTTTGCATTTAACACCTTTTTCGCTCTGAAAAAAAAAAGTGTAACTGTTTATATGTTTATGTGCGAAAATGATGAGTAAGAACTAAGTAATTAGAAGTTTAATATGGTTTTTGTTGATTTGAATTATATTTTGAACCACACTGGTACAAGTGAAGAAGTACTATGCTTATACATATGCTTGATTTTTTTGAGACTTAAAGATATCTGTATGTAAACTGCAGGTGGTCCCTGCATTTCATGTATTTCTACAACATTTTTATGTGTTTCTACAATATGGCGAGCCTTCTGTTAAATTCGCTCGACGAATTTAAGTAAAAGGCATCAAGGGATAGCCAAAGAGTACCTAATGAGTCTTCTTTTTGAAGAACTTGGAACAAATTTGACAACTGCGCACAATTTATATTGTTAGTAGATACTTCTCTGCAATTTACCTAAAGAAATAACCTTATAAATTGCAACTTACATTGTATTATGGGAAATTATGAATATTTCGTTGAAGCATATTTCACTGTAAATATTAATCTTGTAAAATGCAGCTCGTGATAGGAAATTGCGAATATTTCGTTTAAACATATTTCGCTAGAAATATTATGCAATGTACCCTCTCATCATGGCATAATAGCTAATTTCTAAACAGTTTAGAGGTAGGCGTACGGTATTTCCGATTGGAGTAAATCCTAGAGCTATAATTTATACTTGAGGAATTAAATTTTATGCTGCTTGAGTAAAAATATACTACGGACAAACTACGAAGATTCTATTTAGTGTTTCTCCCGAATTAATCTCATTTAATAAAAATAATAAAGTTCGCATTAACATTCTAGAAGAATAACTTTTCGGTGACAAAAACTGACTGATTATTGAAGCTTTGAATTTCATTATTTTAGATCGTTTAATAGCTGCTTAATGGTGTGCCGCGCGTTGATCCCAGATCTACCTGGAGGAGACCTGTTGAAGTATAGTCAAAAATGGCTCTGTGACAACAAATAGCTCATAAAACAAAACTCAAGACATCCATTGATATTATTCTAATAATCCACGGTAAATTCAAGATTGCACAATTCAGTCAATTTTAATTCCAAATTCCGGGAAACTTTTTTTTAATTTAAAATGTTATTGCACAAGAATATTTTATTAAATAAAATTAATAGAACTGGGACCGATTTCATACCGAAATTTTTAAGCATATGCTCCTAAAAAAAACATTATTTAAAATTAATTAGTAATTCAACTTATAGGCAGTCAATCAAACAGATATTAATTTATTTTATATATGTATAAAAATTTAAACTTCTTATTTTTTCATCAATGTGTTTAATGACTCATAACTATGAATGTATAATCCTTTACGTCATTTTAAAAATATTCCAAATAGGAATGCTTGTTACTCTCTAATGGTTTAAAAGTTAGTAATTGGATCATTTTCAGAATGGACAATATGTATAGTTTATGACATATTATGCATTAAAAGTCTTCGGAGTAAAAGGTATTTTATACTTTTGTTATAAAAATAATAGTGTAATCCCCATTCAATATACGGTTAAAAAATCGCTGTCTTAAATGAAAATTACCGAAATTATAACTTTGTCTGATAATTTATAACAACTTTGTGTATTATAAATGGAATCCGCAAATAATATATCTTGCATATCAAAACAATTTTATTTATGAAAAAAAGAAAAATGGGATTCTAAAAGAGCCTGTCACAAAATCACAAATTATTTAATTTATGCTCTTAAAGAGATGGGCAGAATATCTATAGAGCAAATTGTATTAAAGAATGACAGTTATTCATCGGATCGTCAGTTTTTAGATGAAGGATAGAGTTATGGATCTGAGAAACTTAATTTAATTCATTTATTCAGAAATTTTGAAGCAACTGCTCCATGAAAATAAAATCTGTAAAACATTTCTAACGAAGTAGAGATTCATCTTATGGGTAGTTCATCAAATAGGTAACAACCCATTTTATAATATAACGATTTTCTAAATGTAATTAAAGAGACGAATTGGATAGAAGAGAAAGAGATTTGTTAAATAATGAAAGATATGAACTGCAGTCTAATTTTAATTACCTATTGTTGATTGATTTTTTAATTGTTTACTTTTTGATTTTGGAGTAAATTAACTTTTTAAGACAAGATAAATTTTAAAGGTATAAAAATTTTGACAGACTAAAAATGATTTTGAAGTCCCGATTTTCTGGGTGATTTCAGAAAACTGAGGTAGTGAAAAGACTAATTAATACCAAAATGTAAGTCAATATTTCAAAAGTAGATCTTTCTGTATTATATAACAACCTAGAGGAAGGTTAGCATAACAAATTCACCCTACTTTTTCTTTCTTTTTTACCAACGTCTGGAATATGCATCATCCGTTACTCAGTTATCTATTTAGGATTCATTATACTGATAAATTTTCAACTAAAACTATCCGATGGAGAAACAAAAGACATTCTATTTCCGCTGTGAAATCGTTTTATGAAAGAGGGAAGGGAGGAAAAAAAAATCTCCGATCATTTTAAAAACCGAAGGTTCAGAAGAAGGGGGAGGAAAGGGCCCCTTTTGCTGGGGGTCGCGTGGGGTGCGCGTGCGGTGGCAGCTGTCGCGAGCCAAGGAGAGTTCTAAACCGTTAAGCAAACACATCAGGAAACGAAAGGGTTTAAAGTGACCTCCCTCCCTCCCTCTCAGTTTCACAGCTTCCTGGTGGTATTTTGAACATTCTAATATTGCCACTAAGAATTCTCAGTTTTCTACGGATTGGTGCCATATCTATACATTCCGTCTGTTAGTGTCAACGAATTTTTTGATCACTCAAGGCTTCGAAAATTTTTTCGGTCGTTTGTTGTTTCAAAAATTTAAAGTAGTAAGAAATATGAATAGGAAACAATGAAAATGTCTTTACTTCATTATTATCCTTTTTCTCATTTTACGAAATTCTTAAAAATTAGCATTAATGAGATGTCTTTCAATATTCGGCTGTAATTTTCTAGAGAATTCGAAAAATTAACTCATCATAATCCTTCTTGACTATTTTCAGAATTATATTTGTCTATGCGCATGACTATTTGACTATTTTTAGAATTATATCTGTCTATGCGCATGATTATTTGACTATTTTCAGAATTATATCTGTTTATGTGCATGTTTATTTGACTAAAATTATATCTGTCTATGTGCATTATTATTTGATTATTTTCAGAATTATCTTTATCTCTAGGCATGATTATTTATAAACGAAAAAATGAAGTTCTGAATCGAAAAAATTGCAGTTCGCAATCAAATATTGTGTGGATTCTCTCAAAATGAAATCTAGCTGCTTGTGAACATTCAAAATAAAGATTAAAGCAAAAATCAACTTACATACATGATATTTGGAATATGATTTGAAATCTCCATACGATTACAAAAATGTAATTATCCATTCAATTTTGATCAAAAGGATAAACTGTTCAATTTATCTATACATGAGTATCTGAAAATATGAAATCAAAAACTTAATAAAAGAGTTTTTGATCTTAAAAATTGTAGATCCATGTCAAATTTTTAAACCGATTGAACTAAAATGACGAGGATTGAACTAAATGATATATTTGATTCCCTTCTCTGTACGAATTTCCTCCAAATATTACATGTCCAACACTCGGATTTTTCATTAACTTCAGAAAAGGGTTTAGTTACATTACCAATAAATCGACATAGACACGTAAACATTTTCTTCCAGCTTCTACCTGTCCTATTACGTTTCTAATTGAAAATAGCAAATAGAAACTTTATATACGTGTGTTTCCTATATTAAATTATTTATTGATATAACAGTTTTATTAGTGCCTGGTGTGGCTTTGAATTAAGTACTATTTTCTGGTTAATAGTAAAGCAATAACAACATCAACAACAAAAAAGAGTTGAACTTTCTCTGAAAATTATTTTAACAAAAGAAGCTAATTAAAAAAATAAAGTATAAAGATTAATAAAGAGGATCCAACACACTAGTAAACAACCGTGATAGCTTAATCTTGAGAAACTGCTATTATTTTGTAGAATTAGTGAACATATATTGGAAAGCTATCATTATTACCGCAGGGAAAATAGATAGCATCAGAAAATGTGGTTTAGTCTTGACTTTAACCAGTGAACATATGCAATTAAAGAACCCGTTTTGAAGTTGCAGAAATTGGAAGATTGCATGTAGTGTCTTTATTTTCTTTTTCACAAAATAATGATATAGCATGTTTTTATGATTTCCGCTTAGTACTTTCTCACTGACGAAATCATTTAAAAAAAATAAAAATAGAAAAATGAAAAGCAATCTCAAATAAAGGTTCTGGAATTTTGATAAAATCCACGTTTTAGCACCCTGAGTGAAAACAACATTTGAAATTACATATGTTTATTTATTTTCAAAAATTGTTCCATGTTATTTGTTCATTTGTATTCAAAATTTCTTTGACTAGAAAACTGAAATGAAAGAAATATCGCTGATTATTTTCGCAAGAAGCTATTTGTTTTAAAATCACAAGATTAAATATCTGACGAAATGAGGAAATCAATTTAAATTTCATTGCAACAATGAAATTTATTATTGAAAATTAGGCCAAAAAGGTTTAATTGAAAAACTATCAAAATTTAAAAAAAAATGCATCATAAATATTAAATTGATATCATTAAAAAGCATTATGGTATTATTAAATCATCAATCATGGTATCATTAAATTATCAAGCATGGTATCATTAAAGTTTTTGAATTTTAAAAGGGTGTAAAAATCATTTTTGATCAATAATAAAGTCAGATAAAAGAAATGATAAAATGTAGTTTAATTTTTAGTTTATAGATCCTAATTATAAAATTATTTCAAAAATATCTCTCCGAGGTATACATTCTTAACTTCTCAGTCTATAGCTTCTGATCAGCATTTGGGACTGCAGAGTGCCAATTCATACATACACCCATTTTTCTTTATTAGTAATAGCAATAGAAATGCAAAGCTCAAAAACTCTTCTCTTAACATTATTCTAGTTACAGCAATATTATTCTAATTTTCTCTTATTGTAGTACGTAATAATGGATTGTTAATGCATTATTATTCACAAAAATATTTGAAATTAAATCTCTGGAACATATTCAATTTTTTTTTTATATTTTCTAAAATTTTTTTCTATACCGGCAAAAAAGTTCAAATTGAAATGGTCCTTCTTTTATTTTGATTTCGTGAATTCGAAAGTTTAAGAACAGATTATCTGAATGTTCTGTTATTTGGCATTCTTAAAATGTAATTTTAATAAGGAATCCTTTTTTTGCTGTATTTATCCACATTTCTCACATAAATTAGTGAAAAAATACAGAAATTAAAGTTTAGTAAATTGTCCGAATGAACTTAAGGAGAAATTTATTGTCACGTCATTGTCCGCTAGTCAGGTTAATTTTGAAATAAATATGTATGTTGTAGATAGAAAAAGATCGTTATTGCACAAAACAGTGTAACACTCATGCATTCATAACTGTGACTTATTATGAACTGGCTTATGGTTATCAATGCAATATGCTGTAAAATAATGAATTTCAAAGTAAGTATGATGTAATAAATTTCAAAGTCCATTACAAAGAATTTAAGCTTTATTTGAGAAAAATTCCAAACTTTTTAAATGGCATAGTTTGATTTCTGCCATATTTATAGATAGATTTTGAAATCGATTTTTCATTTTCTTACTGTTGTACTAGATGCTTGAAATGCCGTACACGTGCGTTTATTGGACAACAATATGCTATTTTAATATATTCAGAGCTTTATTATTGGTTAAGTATTAATCAAATTAAATTTTGATTCCAAATATGTAGCGCCACCTGATGCAACATGTTAGAAACAATAAATATCAAAATTAAAAGTTAAAAAAGAGTTAAAATTTTTTACCTTTAATTTAATTATAAAAGAGTGTTTTAAAACTTTTAAATTAAAAATGTATATAAGATTGATTTTTTTCATGGAAGGAGTAAAAGAAAAGAAAATGATACATTGATATATAGCTTATGCAGTTTTCTATTATTGAGCGTTTCAACCATACATCAATATCAATTTTGATAGGAAAGGGAGATTTCGGAGAAAAATGTTATAGTCATTCAAACTAACTCAAGGCTTCTTGTTTCTTATTCTTCAATATTTGTTAAGAAATATTCTTAAGAAAACAATTTTTGAATTTTGTTAAATAACAACAGTTTAATTGAATTTTTGAATTTTATCAAATAACAACTTTGGATGCAACAAAAAATGCATACAAATGTTGCAGTTTTCTTAATAATTTTCAAATTTGAAGAAAAAGTGTTGATAAAAATATAATATAAATTTTTGGCATTATAAAATTAGATCAAGAATAAAAAAATTGTGATATTATGTCTTGCTATATAAAACCTAATTTTTAGAGGGGGAGGGAGGTAGTTGATAAGAATCTCAATAAGTTTTAAAATCCCCTAAAAGTATTTAAAAATATTTCTTCTCAAAACCTGCTCGTTTGAGCACTGGAATATTTCGGTTTGAGTATGACAAGAAAATATCTGTGACTTAATCAATGATAAAAAGTATGAATAAAAATGATGAAATTAGGATTCAATCAATGGTGTATCATTATAAAATTTCTAGCTGTCTTAATAGGCATAATCTTCTAAAATTTGTTAATCTACATTAATTTATAATTTGTTCAAACGTTAAAAAAATCTCATTCTTATGCAGTAAACATAATTTTTAAATAGGCAGAATATTGTTTTCCTTTCTATTAATGCTAGTCGCCTATTCCAATTTTTATCCTACAATAAAGCTTTATTGTTTCTTGTACGAGTTAAATTTAGTTGATCTTGAGGTTGAAATTTCTATTAATCTCTCGTCCAACCGCGACATATTTTGATGCGCTACCACCCTTGATTTAATGTGCACTAGGTCTTCAAAAGCAGTAGTTCTTCATACAATATTCGGTCTCGAACCTAAGATCCACAGATTTTCTTCTGCTTAAACATAAACATAACGGTTCATAAACTTTATTACAATAGAGTATATTTCGTTCCTGGATCTCTATTCATAGTAAAATTTGACCATTGTGAAAAGTGAATATTTAGAGATATACTATCTTGATGAGGTTAGCAAGTGTTCACTACGTTTATCTAATATTCACACAGTCTGACACAAAAATTAACACAAACATGTGAAGAGTTCAACACGTTGCTTTAATTAATAAGACAATTTTTACTTTCTCTTATAAGTTGTATAGAAAAATAAGGTATTGTAATCGTGAGAAAATTGGAACTCGAGACATTGACGAATCTCCCTACTTCAGACTTCCTTGAGTTGGGGAAATCCATTTTTAAGAATTGTCCGTCTATCTGTCTGTCTGTTTGTGGAAAAGCTAACTCAAAAATACTTTTAGTTAGACTGACAAAATTTGGTGTATCATTTAACAAATCTACAAACTTGGTGTGTTTACACCAAATTTGTAGATTTCTATCAAATTTTGTGCAAAATCTATTCATAGGAAGTCTGTCTGTCCGGCTGTTCGAATGTAGATTAACACAATAGCTACAGAACGAAGGGAGTTAGGTAAATAAATTTGGTACAAATGTTTAACATTTAAAATGCTGACTCTTTTCTAATTTTGAATCAAATTTGTTAAAGGATTGACTGTCTATCAGTCGGTGCATTACATGCATTTAAATATAATAACTTGATAACGTGATATTGTGGCCATAATTGCAGTTTTAAGCCAAAAGTAAAAGAGCGTACAAAATAAATTCTACTTTTGCTTACATGTATTTTAACTGCGTGTCAACATTCATAAATCATAAGCCAAATTTATTAAAAATGCACTATATTATATTTCTTAACTATTATTCTCCAATATCATGGAAGACATTCGTTACTTTACCCAAGATTCACAATTTCACTCAGAGTGGAGGAACTAATACCTCTATGGAAAAGTAGGCGAGAAGATTTGGAGTGGGTTGACTGTTCTTTCAATTCAATACATTCTGCCTATTTACTCTACCTTTAAAGGTGTGCATAACTGTGAAACTCTAAGTTCTGTTAAAGATATACCCCACTTCTATTCATTGCAAAGCTAACTAACATGTAAGTATAACATGAAAATTTCATATAACTTTTTTTAACGTTTCTTTTACTATATAAACTAATCAATCTTTGTTTCAACATTTTTTTTATTTCAAGTCCTTCATTAGCTCTAGTTTAAGAAAATTCCAAAGCAATATTCTGAAATAACATCGAATAATATGATTATTACAGATTTAAATAAAATTTCCACAAAGAGCGTTGTTATATGTCACAATTTATTCAATAATATTGAATGATGTTAAATATTAGAGATTTGACACTTAAAATTACTGCAAAGAGCGTTATTGCATGTCGCAGTTTTTTAAACGATGCGACATTATTCATAGGGGAATCTTATAGAACCTTAAAATTATTCAGAAAATTATCTGGACTCGAACTTTTAAAGAAAATTTTCTAAATAATGTTGATTTAGGATTCCTTTTCTGTTGCTTTACAGTGAAAGATGTTTTAATGTAGAAAAAATTTTGAGAAGATAAATACGTTTACATTGAAAAAAAATTGTGCCTTTGATCATTTTTTTATATGTACTAAATATTTCTTTCCAACAAAATTTTTTTCTATTGAATTTATTTCACTTAATATCGCATTCATGGTAAACCTCATGATGCATATCATCACCCTTATAAAAAGAGTTCTAAAGAATTGAATTAACTAGACATTAATTACTCTAACTACTTTAGAAATGAATGCTGAAATGAACAGAATAAAAAAATTTTTAAAAGCATTGGTCTAACTGGACATTAATTACATCAACTACTTTAGCAATGAAATAAGCAGAATATAGAAAAAATATACACAATATCATAAATCAATGAAAGAATTAATTCATGAATGAATCAATATGTCAGTCATTTACTTGCACTGAACGCAACATATATGGTGACACTATATCATTTTTGCCGATCATTTATGTGCACTAAATGCCAGCTTCATTTGAACTATCCGGTGAACGCCTTGCTAAATCAAACGTCAACCCTTATACCTAAAACGACTCCCTATTATGTCCGCCATTACAGAACTCCTATTCCAAATAATGCGATGAAACTTAACTGATGGTAAGTTAGGATATGTTGGATGTACAGTGTACCACTCCACTCATAATATATTGTTTCTGACCGGTTTTTCTCCTTAACTATCAATTGTGGAATACAACCATTTCATTATTGGAGCTGTAAATATCAGACTTTAAAGCAGCAAAAAACCTCTATGAGATAAATCACCTTCCACTTCACATATAGATCCCTATAGTCTACAATATTAATAATAAATATCAAAAGCTAGATTCTGTGAAATGTATCAATTATTTTTAAGATTGTTTTCAGATCTACTTAATAAACTACACATGTACACGTTTTTCTCAATATTATAAACGTGAATTGATATTAATTATAGTGCTGTTATAATAACGCTGTTGTAGTACAATTAGACAACAATATATTTTTCTTAATAAAACGAGGGCTACATCTGAAAAAATGTAATCTGCGAAGATTTTAATGCTTTTGTATAATAACCCTTTAATTTACTATATAAAAAATAGTTTATCCATGTACGTATTGTACTAGATCTTTATGAATACTGGATGATATAAAACAGCAACACGATTCAAATTCACCATCATTTAAAAAGAGTTAAAACTGTAGTTGTAAAAAATAAAAAAAAAGTACTTCCATTAGATGTCGGCGAGTCATTTCCTGAGACTTCTCAGTAACGGAAATGCACAGATTAACAAAATGGGAAACTCACCCGTATTTCAAACTTTCTTTTTCCCAAACCTCGCCGGAGAGTTCAAGATCTGCACTCAACCCTAAAACAAAAGATATTTCGTTTCCAAAAAAAGGTCGTTGATGACCCAGATAAAATTTCATTTAGCACTTCCATGTGAGATCGTTTTCCCACCCCTTTTACATCCCCGGAAAAACACCTCTGGAAAATTTTGCGTGTGGAGGGGAGGGGGAGACATGTTTCCCCCTCCAGGTAACAGACGATTGCAGGGGACAGGGAGCGAGCATTCGAAGCCGGTGGGCCGCGGTGGAAGGATGGAAGGTGTGATGGAGTTCGAGGGCGACCCCCTGCGGAATCGTCTGCACGGGGAGGCCCGGGATCAGCCGCAGCATCCCTACGGAGTGGCCAGGTTCGTAGATGCCTCGGCCTGGATGAACACGAACGTCTCCAGGATCAGCAGAGGTGAGTCCACCCTTTGAGATATCACCATACTTACTATTTGAAATAATCAGAGAAATGTCGTGATATTTTTTTAATAAAATTATCAATTTAATTTTTATATTTACAGTTCATTATAGTTAATATTTATTTCATTTTTAAGAAGGATTAGAAAAATTTCTAAGAATTATAAATACTTAAACTATTGTGAATAATTTTGGGATGCCACTTCCGATTAATTTTTATAAATATTTTTAAATTTATTATTTTTTTTCTTAAAAACTGAAATATTATACTCAGTCTACGTTATTATAATTATATAAAGATTTACATTATATATTAATAAAAGGGATTTAAAAGTGGCTGAACCTTATTGTAAAATAAAGGACAATATTTTTTTTTTATAAAAATAGGAAAACTATTCAATTTATATTTTTCATCTAAAATGAAATTTTACTTCGAGTATCTCGAAATCAAAAGTTTGCAAAATTTCCTTGATTTCTGGCACCATTTTATTAAAATAATCCATTTAAGCATAAATTTTCAAAACTCAGAATCAGTCAAGTAATTCTGAAGTCATTTTAAATGTAATACAATGAGATAACCGTGATCTTGAAATAATTAATTTCCTCGCTGTTATGCAATTAAAAAATCTCCCAAGATTTAATAAATAGGGATTCTAAGGAAATAATAAATAATGAAAATAAATAGGAAAAATTCTTTCTTAAATCTTTGGTATACTTTCAATTAAGAATATCGTTAAAAGTATTTTTGCCTTTATATTTTGAGAGAGAACTTTTTCTACCTACATTTATAAAATCTTCTAAAAAGATCTAAGAAGGTCCTTTACATCTTTGACTTTGATTTTACATTAAATACAATAAGTGCAATTCATTGAAATATTTATACTTTGCTTAAAACCGCTGTTCAATATCAATAAATAGTTTTATATTTATATCAATCTCTACTACAAATAAGATATTTTATACTTCAACCACTAGAACGACTTTCACTTCAGAAGTGCATCCGTAGAATGAAGGCGAAGTGACGTTGAAGTCAAACAACAGAATATAACCTTGGATCACATGTATCATATATGATTGTGATAAAATGTTAATTAAATTATTTCTTTAACATAGTTTATGATATTTAGAAAAAGAGGAGAAAGGTCAATTAATTAAAGATCTATTCAGAATTTTGTTTCAATTTTCTAGATGAGCCTGATAGTTTTCATTACTTTTCATATACCTGAAGTGGAAATATTTAATTTCATATACCTGAATAAAAATGTTCCACCATAATAATTTTCCACCATAATTATTTTATTAATTAATAAAAAAGTTCCACCATAAATTTTTTATTTGAATTAAATTATTCCAAGTTATCCTAGATTGTTTGGAGAATTTCAGAATATTATTTTACTAGAGTTGTCTTTGTCTAAAGGAAAAATCATATCTTTTATAAGATTCTTCAATATTCCTTATTTAATATATTTTCTCAACTTAAAAATATATGCTTTTCTTAAAAAAGAGTTATTCGAAAGAAATGAAAAAAAGAACTATATAAACATAAATGGGTTTTGTTAAAGTGTGATTAAAATTTGTAAATATGGTGAGAAACATAATTATTTTAAAGTTTAAGAATAAACAGATCAACTTTGTAAAAACATTGTAAATTTCAACTACTGAATTAGAGTTAGTTACCAGAGTCAATCTCAATTTTTTTCACATTTTTATTATTGTAATCAAATTTTATGACTCTATGGCGACTCAAAATCAAAAGTTTTCGATATCTCTTGAATCAATTGAAGCAAAAATTATTGGCAGAAACATGTAAATTTTATTTGCAATTAAAATAGTTCATCAAGATTGCCACAAAGATTATTAAATCATTTAAGTGTAAATTTCGTATTCATATAGCATTATAAGATTATACATAACAATAATTCGAAAATCCAGAGACTTATTAATTGAAATAATTAAATTTCGAGTAGAAATTTAGTCAAACAAACTAGATTCGGGAACAGCTTCTTTGAAGCTGCTTTTCCTCTTCATATATCAAAAAAAGTATTTAGCTTAAAAATTCTTTTTTTTTTAAATGAATAGCAAAAAATTTTCAAAAGAAATTTCAAATCCTTTGACCATTTTGATGTAGATATGAGATCTTTAATTTTTTGCAGCTTAATCTTTTGTTCTTAACTTTACTAAGCAATTTTCTTTTTTGCCTTACTGAATTACATTGTAATTTAAAATCAAATATAAATAACAAAATAAAAAATAATGGTTTTGCTCAGAATTTTTTTATTCCTTCTTTGCACTTTCTCATAAATGTGCTTAGTAATTTTTTTTCTCATATGATTTTTCAAAAATTGCAATTTTTGTTCTCTAAATTAACTGAAAAATCTTAAAAAACGATATTTTTTTATTCCCGTAATATATTCCCGATTCTTTAGAAAATTGCGATATCGTTTTTCTTCATTACTTTCAATGAAATGCAAAGTCGAATTGCAAGAAAAAAATTATAATAATAAGGAAAATAATCAGAATTTATAACATAAATTGAATTCTGAGGTGCTATACTTGAATATATATGATCGACTCTTTAGATTATTTTCTTTTAACAAATGCTATCAATAAACTTTTTTACATTTTAACTTCCCTTGAAAATTATCTTTTGAGAAAAATAAATTTAACTAACATTTATCTTTTAAGCAAGTAAGTGTCGCTAATTTTGAGTTTACACTCTCAAATATCTCTAAGACTGTTAAATATACCAATAATAGCATTATATTTATCTCCTTATTTTGGATTATTTTCCATCTAATCACCTTTATGCTGTGAAATGTTCGGGAAATTTTTTACTATCGGTACGCAACACATAATGCTCTCTATTTCTATACAGTCCTAATAAGTTAAAATGATTAAAAAGTGAAAATGTTGGTTTTAGGTACGCGATATCTACAATTTCGACATAAGATGCTTATTATTCGTATTTCATTGTTTGATTTTCATCTTGAGCTAATTAAAAATTTATCTATTCATAAATATTATTTAACTTTCGTTTCTTAATCTGATTATATTTTTTTAATCAAAAAATGAGCACAAAAAACATTTTCTAATCCATAAACTGCATATATTATATATTGTTATATTAATTTGTTTTCAATTCTTGCAGTCTTGTTCAAAATGTAAACTGAATTTATTTTTTTCTGGAAGTTAAATTTTGTTCAACGAGAATTCACGGTAACTGCAAAGGAAAATAACGTTGAAAATAAGGTTTACTGTAACATCTATTGGATCAAACGTATTTAGATATTTAACATTTTTAAACATAATTTAGTTTTAAATAGATATTCGATATTTTATTTCACAAATTTCCCTTTCTAATTGGACAGTTATTCAAATTGAAGAAGTGTTTTCATATTCTTAAGATTTATAGAAACCTGCTTTACGGCCAGTGATGCAACCTTTCGTTTATTTCTACGTGTTATCAACTACCGTTGCCATTGATTTGACTACAGTCCAGATTTGATGCCAACAGCAAACGAGAAATAAAAAGCAATAAAGTTGGAGCCTTATGTTTAACTAATTTTTTTTAGAAACACTTGTTTTATATTATATTCAATATTCCTTTAAATCCTCATTTTAACCTATCCAATGAGCTAAAAAATTTTACACATATTCTTGGGCAATATAAAGAGTAAAAATAAAACTGAAAAGATAGAAATGAGTTTGAGAAGTTCAACATTTCTTTAATCGGCGGAGTGATCAAGACATTTCATATTTAAATATGCTTGATTAAAATGGTTTTCTAAAATCTCAGATTTTAATACGAGTATACTTATTCAAATTGCATGGATCACGAGTATACTTATTCAAATTGAAAAAAAAAACAAAAACATATCTGATCCGTCCATAACAGATGGCGCGCAAAACAGACAAATCTCGAGATCCATTCACATTTCATGCATTAATATGTTGAGAATAAAACACGAATTTACTAGCGTATGCTGTAAGAAGAAATGTTTCTCTTTTATTGTGTTGAGGCTTATTGGTTACAGTTTCTACTAATATTAGTAGAAAAGAAGCGTGGATATTACTTTCAAATAACCTGGGGGTAGTTTTATGTGTAATTGGTAATGTGTAATATTTTTTATAAACCCTTTCTAATAATTTAATGAATTGATAAGACTTTTCGTATGTAATGTAATTCTTGACCTAAAATATTTCTATGTGTATTTTTTGATATTAGAGATTATTAAAACGATGGAAAAAATTTCATTGTTATTTAAATTACAAAATCAAATGCTTTGTAAAAAGGTTTTTGCACATGAAGGAGTAGCACCATTTTATTTTTTTGGGTGAAATAGTGCTGTGCTTTCATAATTATAACTATTTTACAAGTTACATTTAACAAGTTATAAAATTGAATGCAATCATGCTTGTGTTGCATGTATTTGAAAATAATACTATTTCAATTTCTTACTTCTCACCAATATTTTTTTTTATTTATTTATACAACATTGGGAAAAATATTTTCAAATATTTTCAACTGAAGTTATGGAAGAAATATATTATTTCTTATCGCCATCACTATTATCTATTAAAGATGTCGGAATCTCTTTTCCGGTGACTTTAGCATATCGTCATTTAACAAACAATATTATCTATCCCAATTTTCCAAATTTTATAAAAAGAAGAAAAAAGTTGAATTTTTAACAATTAATGACGACTATTTCGGAATTCATTCAAGTCTGACGTTAATATACATTTTGATTTTCATGCCAGATATATCCACACACACATTATAGCAATTAAGTACAATTATTATTATAAGTACAATTTTTTTCTCTTGTAAAATTTAGAAAATCGAGATAGGTCTCGTTGTTTTTTAAGTTACAATATACTTTTCAATTAAGTTATTACTTATAATCAATTGTGAAAAATTATTTTTTTTATATTATGCAGTTAAATAGAATTAATGTTTCTTATAAAAAAACACCAAAATTGCCTTTATTACTGTTGATTTGTCGCTTATAATTTCTAATTTTTTAAAAAAAATATCCTTTATAGCGACAACTTCAGAAATTTTCATTCAATAAAAATGGATTTTATGCTGTTTTAAAATTTACAAAAATGGCCATTCAAAAATTCGAACTTGATTGCTGATTGTTATCATTTCTCTGTATTCTACAATTGTTTTGAATACTTTTTCTTTAATTATAGCCACTATAACATATACACAGATAACTGTAATTAAAATTTTCAAAGATCTGAGATCCAAATCTCATGTGAATAAATGACATAATCGCAAACTTAAGCGATAAGCAATGCACAGATATTTAAATGCAATAACTTTAAACATGGAATTATTTCATTTTTCCTGATGATGATTCGCATTCTAAAACAACTGTAAATAAAACGGATATCTTAAAATGATTTTGATGATATAACGAAGGAAATCTATATGTTTTCTTCTACTTGTGAAAATTTCTTCTTCCATTTAACAGACTTTGCCTACAATTTTATCACATGCTTAATTTTTAGACTACCGTGATTTTGAGACATAACATGAACAGATAGTCATGGAGTCATTTCGACTCCATGTTTTAGACAATAATGAAATTTATGTTTTCACTCTGCATATTTTGTACAGAAGTAAAAATGAACGAAATATTTTTTTAATTAAAAAAAAAGGATATTTTACTTTCAGATATTAATATCAGAAATTGCAAGTAAGAAATTTGATGCTTTCATATCAGACTGATAATATTTAACCAAAACTAAATTCGAAATTCGCTAACTTCTTCACGTTCCGGTATTCATCCCTTCCATGCCGTTGTCACCTGGAGGGATGTCGCAGTGGGTTGCGGAGGTTCGATTCATCCCTTCGGGGTGGTCTTAACGTTCGATGAAGCGAGTAGCGGGGCGGGACTACAGCGCGCATGGGTAGATCAAATACTTGTGAAAAGCGAAATGATAAAAACAGAAAAAAAAAAAAAATAGTGCTAGGTTCATTAAATGTCAAGTAAAAATTATCCTTTAGTTACTTACATTTTTTTGCTAAATGCATTTGATTGGTTAAAGATAATAAAGGTTATCAGTTTCAATCAAAATGTCAGTTTTTTTTAAAAAAGAAGAGTTGTTTTTAAATTATAATAAATATATATTGTGTATTTTTAGTATGGTGTTTGTTATTCTAGTATTGTACTTTACAATACTAGAATCTACAATACTGTAGCATTGTATAGTATAATTCAATACTAGAACTACAATACTAAGCTGTTGTATAGTACAATATTCAATACTATAGTATTTGTATATTGTATTGTATTGTACAGTTTATTATGTATTTACTATTGAGAGATTTAGTTCTTCGTAATTTATATTGATAAATAATCAGATTATAAATCGTCGGCTATGAAGATTATTACTTGACATTTTAAACAGAACATATTTAGAATACAGTTGATAATTTAAACAATTTATTCGATTCTATGCTTAGTTTTTAGAAATGTTAGTTTTACAAGTAATTTCGTATTTCTTAAATAATCAAACAAAGAAAATTTTTGGAAAAAAATAAGGTTACATTAAAGTTATTTACTAGATACAATTATTATTTATTGTATTATTATTTTATTGTATTGTATTATTGTATTATTATTTATTGTAGGCAAATATTACATTAAATTTATTTATTATATTATTAATATTTATTTATTTATTAGAGATATTAAAATAAATTTAAAAAAAGAAAATTAATTTAATTAAAACCTTTTTTCGGTTAACTAGAAAGCAAAGCAAAAAAAAAAAAAAAAAAAAAAAACCCTTTACCGTTGTTAGATGCATTTTTGTAAATTTAAAGTATATACATAGATCAATGCATTTTATGAAGGTATTGTTTATGATAAGAAATCCCTTAACATAATAGCTTACATTATTTTATATTTTGACAGACATGATAAATATAAAATTAAGATTTCCTCCAGAATTAAGCAAGGAACTCTTATTTCTGTAAAAAGAAAAAATTACAATGAATTCTAAAACAAGGGGAAAATATACAATGTAGTCATATATATTTTTTAATATTTGGTATTTCAAAATTATTTTTTAAACATAATTTTTATTCTCTGATTTTAACTGCATTTAACTTAGTTTTCGCAAAATGAATAATAAAAAATTAGTTATTCTTACAGAATTTAGAATAAAAATTTATTATTATTATAATTTAAAATTTGAATCGAAAATAAATAACTACTAACGGCAATAATTGAGATTAAGAATGTTATGAAGATGAACCGTGGGAGAAACATAACTATTTGGATCACAGGTTAAAAACTTCGTGAAAGCCCTTACTTAAAAAATTACATTTTATTTCATATTTCTTTCAGATATGTTTACAATTATTATAAGAATGATTAGGAATATTCTTTTCTTTTGAGTATGGATATTAATAAAAAAAAACGCAATAATTAAAAATAGGATGTAATATTTTCTCTACACGGCAGTGATAACTTGCAAATAAACAAACATAATAATTAAAAATATATGTAATATTTTATTCAACTGTGAATGGCAACTCGTATATTACAATAAATTTCCAAATACAGTCTTTTTGTGCAGTTATGTAGAGTTTAATTTTGTATCCTTACCACTACTGGCATAAAATTGACATAAATATATACTATCTCATATGTGCTAAAAAAGTTTTATCTTTCACTGTCATAATTATTTAAAAAATTTTCATTGTTTAGGTGCATTTGATTTTTTATGTTTTTTAATTATCGTCAACAAATAAATACAAATAGATGCTCATACAGACATAATAAAAAAAAAAGACTTTTCTATATAGTCTGAAACGTTCCGTCAAATTTATCGCTTCGTAACATAATCAGGCAGAAGCTTTTACTATATCTACATCGCCAGTCCATGGCAAGATCAAATATAGTTTTGATATCCTCCCCTCCAATAAACAAATTTTTTTTAAACCTTAACAGTGACTCCATGAATAGTTCTTTTATATCAACAAATATAAACTAATAAATTTTTAGAAATCTGCTACATCTGATTGTTTTGACGGATAAATAAATGTATGATTATAAAATGTTTATTATTTTATATTTTCACATTTCATTAAACTTTTTTATTTAATGCTTATGGGAAAGTTATGGCTGAAAGGAGGAAAATATTTGTGCAAATCCAACAAAGTTCGAAGTGAAAAACTGTATTTCTCCTTCAACTTAATATGAAATTATAGAGAAATATATTTATCTCAAATTTTTATTAAAACAATAAATAAATAAACTTTTGTTATAATAATGCATGAATGCTAAAGCAAATTGGTAATTACTTATTTTTGATTTTATATCGATGATACAGATCTAAAAAAACTATATATCGATTGGTATCATAGGTATATTCATTGAAGCAATTATATATAATTATATGGTTCAAATTTTAATTAAATGAAGTGCTACTCTTGTTTATTAAAATTAAGGTAAGCGTAGAAAATTTCTAGTTTTACGTCTTTATAATTTTCCCCTTTTCCTTTTTAAAATAATATTGGGATTATTTTATCAGAAAATAATTATATGAAAGCATGTAATAGGTAATATAGAGCTGATAATGCATGTAGCAAAAATAGCCTTTAGATTCAGATAGGGATGAATAACGATATGGATAATCCTTGAATCTTTAATTTCTATCACAGCTTGTGAAATTTTAAGAAATTTTAATTTCATTTGATAGAATTCAATTCATTATTTAGTAATTCAAGTTCAAAAGAAATAAAAAAAGAAATGTTTTCATTTTCTGTTATTGATAGTATTTCACTGCATTATCTGTCAGGCATGGAGTGATGCGTGATACTTCATTGTTCATAGGGATTTTATGATAATTCATAAAATGATTTATGATCTGATTTTCTACTGAAGTATTTTATGACAAGAACTCAGATTTTAGGCCTGTTGCGTAAAAAGAACATTTATTAGTTTGATTTTTCTATAAAAATAATGCAATAACGGCGTATTAAGCAAAAAAAAAAAAAAAAAAAGATATATATCTAAAGAAATTACTTACAAAATTATGAAAGCTACTGTTGTAACAAAATAAATTTTTATTCATTTATTTTGAATTCATTTTTTATGGCCTGTTGGAAAGATTTTAAGAGATAATTAAAAAAAAATGTGGAGGTTATTTTCCTTAAGCTTTTCAAATTAGGATTTAAATTAGATTAATAAAAAAAAAATTAAAGCGAAAACAAATATTTCTGTTTCATTTTATGTGATCATATTTAATTTTTAACTTTGAAACTAATATCATGTTTTTACACTGTCATTGATTATTAATTTCAAGGTTCAATTTATTCATAATTTTTGTTTAGATAGAAAGATTTAATTCATGAAAAAAATTACTAAAAATTCCTCATATTATTTCATGTTAAATTGCTGAAGGACTATAATTAGATGATTTTCAAACTTCGAAAACTTTTCTTTTTTACTTTTTTTTCAAAACGAATGAATGTTTCCTAAAATGATTCTCAAAATTATAAATTCAATCTAAAAAAAATTATAACACCTTGGCAAATAAAAATCTGATGCATTTAAATTTATCTAGGCATTTTAAGTGAAACGAATTAATAAATACATAACATACTAATTTTGATGAAATTTGGAGTGGTATTGAAAATCACTTCTTAGTTTTTCCTAATCTTTCATATCAGTAGTGGTGCCATCTATTGACAAAACAATGAACAATTGTTAAAATAAAGTTTTCCTTTTCCTCTCCTTACTATTCATAATTTCAATTTATTTAACTACAAACAACATTGATACACTGCCCTTAAGATTGTTTTGAAAGTATTGCTATTAATTAACGAATGTTTTATTTCTTTTTAATGACACTATGCGAAATGTAACTGTACTTTTTACTTCAGTTATAAAAATAATATACAAAAAAAAAAAACGCATTATAACCTCGATCGATGAAATCAGCCATATGAAGCTATAAATAAATTATAAAGTAGGAATTTATGTTTTATTTGTTGAGGTAAAATTAAAATATTTTACGAATTGATTATATGGGAAATATTGTAATAGTCTTTTTATGTCACGGTATTCATCCTTACGACCTTGGATCATAGGATTCGAATTTTTCATTTCATATTTATTGAAAAAATATTGATAAAAAACTTTTAAGCACTTTTAGTTTTTTGAATTAATTTCATGATCGCAAAAGATAAATAAACTACTTTTAAATGAGCAAATGTTTAAAAAAATTTTACGTTTGCGTGCATGTTTAAAATGATGTACGCTTTAAATATGTTCATGATTTGATAACTGAAAGAATGAATTAATATATTCGTTAAATTTTGATTTTACATAAATCGCGCTGCCTAAAGTGAATTTTAGAAAAACAAAAGTATTAAAAAATTTCTTAATATTCAAAAAACGAATTAAAAGATTAAAAATCGGATGAAATTTAGAATGAAAACAAACAAACAAAAAACACTCTGCTGTTATTACTGTTTAGGACATTACATAAGTTTTAATTCATTACAAAATAGTCTTTTTACAAGCATTTTAAAGGCAAATTATTTTCCATATTTGCTCAAAAGACTGGAAAGAGGGTATAAAAAGGTCTTAACTGGCATTAGACTCATGAAACACAATAAAACACGCACTTGTTGACATTTACTGGCATAATCCTTTTCGATTTTTTGATGGATATCGAGAGATCAATCATTTCTGACAAGTTGCACCCCTCCCCCTTTTACGAGGGGGGTACGATACGGAAATAACTTGCTGACCCCTCTATGTTGTTTGTTTGGTTTTCTATTCTTTGTAGGCATCGAAGTATATTCAAAGAAAAACGTTTCTATTAAGCAAACTTTAAAGTATGCATAAGATATGAAGCGGTATTTTGAAAGGATGTAAGGGGTTGAAGATAGTTTATTCTATACGTGTGTCAACTATTCATTTCCTTGATCAATCATGAGTTTCACCATAAGGTTTATTCGAATATAAAACAACTTCCTCGTGGTATTGAAATTTTTTGCAGAAACCCCGGAAATCCCACATTTGTTGCTTAAGTAATTTATAAAATATTATGTAAAATACGAAGAATTGGAAACCTTAAAGGGTAGAAAATATATATATTTTTTGTATTATTGAGGTTTTTTCCCCTAAGAAAATGTACGGAAATCAGAATGTTTATGGAAATATTTTAAATCGTAAAAAAATTATCGCATCATGAAAACATGTGCGGCATCAATTTTTAGTTTCTCTTTTTACGAAGTATAGATGAAGTACTGAAATCGTCGAAAAATTCGAGCTCGAAATTTAGACGAATCTCCATTTTTTAAACCGCCCTGAATTTTTGGCATTATGTCTGTCTGTCTGTGAACATGATAATTCAAAAATGATTTGAACTAGATGGCCGGAATTTGGTATAGGGACTTAATAACAAATGTTTGGATATCTGTCAAATTTTGAATGAAATTCATTCATAGGAAGTCTGCATATTTGGTTGCGCCAGTACATATGAATTCGATAGTTACAAGACTGAAGAAGCTAAGTATATAACATTTGATGCATAAATTTGGCATCTAAAATGTAGATTCATATCAAATTTTGAACTAAATCCATGATACGGTTAACCGTCTGGTGACTTCCACTTTCGCATACGGAATCTCATTGTCACAAAAGGAAACGCAATGACTTAATTCCATAAAATTCGATAGGTTATCTTGCAACTACTACTGTAATTTGAATCAAAGTTTGGTGTCAATCGGCCGGCAAAAAGATGCTGTAAATACATATTCTCAAGACAAATTCAATAAACCACACTAGATTATCCTTAAATATCTATCTTTTTTTAAGTATAATTCACTCATGTCATGTAAGGGATTCGTGGCTTTAATTCCAAGGTTTAAATTTGATGCAGAGTTAAAAATTTATTGGAAAGTATGCGAGAAAATTTTAGGGAGACCACGTCCGCTGGTTATCTTGGTTATAGAAGTGAATAATTTCGGTACAATTAATGCAATATAAATTATTATTAAAAACTTTTTTAAATTTTATAAATTAATATCATTTTATCTATATATATTACGATTTCTGTAGTCTCGATATACTAAAAATATGCACAAGGTTTTTTAATTAATTTTTAAGTTTTGTTAAATTTAGTTTTTTTAATTTAATTAGTTTTTTAGTTTTGTTTTTTCATTACATATTTATACACCAGTGTTACATATTTCACTTATTAATTTAACAAATGTAAGTTCTTAATTCTCTATCTAATGGAATTTGTTCATTTGAAGCAACAGTCACATAACAAATACAGTTGAATATACCATTATAAATATTAAGTCACACTTCCTCCCGCTGTACCATGACGTCATTTCCTTTATATCCTTGCAGGATGCCCATTGATCATGAATGTGGCTACGTTCTACTTGCAAAATGTAGTGCTAATTTCAACATCAATTTACACTCCCCCCTCCCCATCTTTCTATTTATTATCTTTTTGTCAGTTTTACCAGATTGAAAAGACAATAAAATGCTTTGACCATTCCTTTTGTGTAAAAAAAAAATGTGCTAATATAAAATTATGGTTGCTGTTTGGGAGATACAGATTCTATCAAATGCAATATATTAAGAAATTAGGGAAATAATCTAAAACAAAAAAATTTTGAACTAAACAAGTAATTACAGAATGTCTCTGATATTTTTTATATTAGCACTTAATATTATAGTATCTGAGATTTAAATTAAAATTACTTTTTTTATAATAACTGAATAAATGTTAAGATATTACGTGAAATAGCACTGAGGAATATCATCGGTAAAATGATATCCATATCATTTAAAAAAATACAAAATAATTATTAAAAGTATCCAATAAGTAAATAAGATTGAGTTAGGTACGTTGTATTCATTCTAAAATTAAGCAACTTCCTTTTATGATAAGATTAATAATTCACATTTTAACTTAAAGGATTATTAATTTTTTTAAAAAATGTTTTAGTTGTATACTTTTATGTAGGCCTTATAATGGAATTATTTGAAAGAACATAGTTGGATTTTATTCACTTTCAGTGTAAATACAATATTTAACGTGTTAAAAACCATTACTCAAAACATAATTAATACTAATAGTTCTTTGATTAAAATTCTATTCCTTAAAATTAAGAATCGTGTTTTGCACATGGAGTCTAATAGTAAAAAAATAATAAATAATAACTATAAATTGCAATCTTTTTCAGTAATAAACGTTCCACAAAAATTCGTTAAATAGCTGAATGATGTTTTTATTTCTATTGGTCATCAACTAATACTTAATTTATAAATAATTTTTCACACACACA
>JAPMOR010002645.1:192868-224654 GCA_026543865.1 Argiope aurantia | reverse complement strand
ATAGAGACGACCCCGTACATGAAGCAATATTTTATACCTTTATAGAGAATTAATGTCTACAGTGGCAGTTTTTTACATTTTTTTTTGAGGTAAATAATTTCGGAATAAAGATTAGTGTCTGGATACTTTTTTTTCGGATTTTACACAAATTAAGATTGAAACGCGGGATTTAAAACTGAATTTCGTGAAGGTGAGTACTTTCAAATTATAATGTTTATTACAATTTCGGACAATATTATAATTCCGAAGAGTATAGAACTTTGAGAAAGGAAACATTTGGCATAGACTTAACGATATTGAAAAAAAAAACGTTAATGTATCGGTTGAATTCAACCGAGACTAAAGCCATTGAAGCATTCTCAGAGAAAAGAATGAATTGGGCAAACAGAGAAGTAGTGAATTTTTCCATATTTACTAAAACAGGCAACTTTATGACCTATGCTAAGTCCCAAGTCTAAATATGTTATAACCTGTTAAATTATAATAGTTTGTAAATCCGTAGAGAATAAAATTTAAATAAAGAAATAGCTGTTTTTGGAACAAAATCTTTATAAATTTTTTTTGTTATATCGGTCGCTATACAAATGAATTTAAAGAGAGATTTTTAAGAAATTAAAAGTTTCTTTGCTTACTACCTTTTTCTATTTTTTGTTATATATCACATTCTGATTTGTGTCTAGTTTTTCATTCAGAAAAAAGGTTTTTAATGGAGCAAAATAGGATTTAAAATATGTCAAATTAAAAACGAAAGCAAGTGAAATTTACAATATGATACGAAATTTATTTAAAGAATTTTCTTCTTATCAGTAAATTTATAAAAGATTTTGTTTTTCATTTTTCATTGGATTACAATTAAATAATTGGATTAATATTTTGGATAAAATCTTAATTTTGCACTTCCTGATAATAGTGCCCAAGCCCCATTCCCTTTTCATCCTACTCCAATTAGGTCATTATGAAGAAAGTAAAACATGTTTGAGCCCATAAAACACATTATTAACTATAGCAGTAGTTTCAAGCTGCACAGGAACGTGTCTTAATGCTGCGGACAGAACGTCATTTTCTAACAATGCAAGAGTTCAAGTGAGTCGGCAATTCGCGGGCGGTTGAGAAACATTCTTTTTTAATAATAAAATTTAACATGCACGTTATTCTACCAAATTCCTCATATTTTCATACAAACTAAAATACTCTAGAGAATACACAAGTTTTCTTTAAGATGTTAAATTAAAAAATAAAGTTCTAGGGAATTTATATTTGTTGCAGAAAGTTAGTGATAATTTTGGAAAAATAAAATGCACTCGTGACTTAGTATATTTATTTAATATGATATGAATTTATTTAAAAAACCACAATAAAGTGCGTTTGCTTTTTCCCATGAAAACATATTTGACAAACATTTCTTTCCTTTGAAGGCGCAATATCGGCTTCAAGAAGCAGTAATTTATGTTGCTGACATGACTTTATAACAATAATAATAAAAAAAAAAAGTATCTCATCGTTGGTTCATCCTAAAATATAAGTGTGGATTAACATGTCTAAAAGTTAAGTAGCCCCAACGTTTTATTGTGATGAATTCTTCAATACGAATTATATTCTTGAAATATATAAATCAAGATATAAATTAAGAAATAAACAGCAACGGTAATTAGGATCTTTCTATGTTTTTTATTACTTCAAAGAAGTTACGCCTTCACGAGACACTTTAGCCAAAATAAATAAATAAAAAGAAGTTTTATTAGTAGATATACTATCTAGTTTACTTTGACCTTGTAAGAATATCTAATAATTTGGAATTTTCTTATTTAAAATTTCTTAACGCTGTTCTTAGACAAGTTTAAGTACAATACCATTGACATGCTTTTCTAATTCAAGATTTTTCATTTATGTTCAACTAATTTCCGATTGGTTTCTACATTCGAAAATGTGTTCATTTTAATAAAAATCTATAGCAGATATACATAAACGTATTACAGTATAGAAAACAAGAAATAAGCATTCTAAAGATGATCTAAGAAATGAGGATGATAAATCCTCCCCTTCCCCATAATCTGTACTGCCTTGAGCTTTGTTGCAGCTGATGATTATTCTTTCAGGTGCTTGCGGCTTTTTTTAGATTGAAAATTTTATTACGAAAAAGTCCAAGAAGAATATCGACTATAAAATTCAATAAAAAAATAGTTTGAACCTAGGATTGAAAACGGATTTCCAATCAATATGTTAAAGAAATTTTTTTTTGACTTCTTATTTATTTTAAGACTGACTTTAAAAAACATTATTCTTTGTATACCTTTAAATGATAATGACATTACTTGTGAGAATTCATAAGTTGTTCGCGAACCAGAATATGAAGACTTTTATTCAAATTACTCTACAATGGAAATATTGTTATGACATTTTCTATGTTTGCTGCTTTCTGAATCCGAGACCAAAACTTTAGAAATCAAAGGTCGATATAATCTAGAAAGCTAACATCTACGGTCACATTTAAAGCAGAAAATTGCTTTTTATGGCCTTAAATTAGGAAACAAATTGAAACCGGGACGCGAGAGATATGTCTGAAGGAAATAAGATTGCTAGTCCATATCTTTACAACTCACCAAGATTTTAATTTATTACATAAGTCATGAAGCCCACATGCAATTTATCAATATGTCTCCATCGATTTTGCATCGCGTTGAAGTCAACGCCGTCTGGTAGCCGCATCTGAAGTGAGTCATTTAATATCTTAATACAATGAATAAATTTGATAACTTTCTATTTCTGCATTTGAATGAGCTTAAATGATATCAAATTTTAAATTCCGCCACAGATATTTCGACAAACGAAATTCTATCAGCGAATTTGCGGTTAAACGTTTCCATTCGTATGGTCCTCCTATTTTCCAAAAAATTGGTAATGCCTGTTTTAACCCCAATCCAAATTTTCGGGCAACCCGTCCCCTTCGTAAATGAATATAAATACCTAGGGTTAGTTTTAGACGCAAAATTAAGCTTTAATAGTCATATTAAAGCAGCCCTCACCAAAGCTACTAAAATGAGTGTTAAACTCAACAGCTTAATTTCTCCATGGAGCAAGCTATCGATTAGGCTCAAGCTTCTGCTCTACAAAGCTATATTAAGACCAATACTGATGTACGGCTCCCAAATATGGGGGGCGACATCAGCAGCAAACATAAAGAGGTTGCAAGTTTTTCAGAACCGACAACTGAGGAAAATTGTCAACGCACCCTGGTATGTCAGAGGAAAAATAATTCATAACGACCTCAAAATTGAACCTATTTCGGAATTTATTAAAAGAATGTCAATTAAGTTCTTTGAAAAATTACCCCAGATTCGCAACGAGTTACTCAATTTACCTGCATATGATCCTACATTACCCAGCTCTAGGAAAAGGCCTAGAGCTGCAATAGACAATGTCTATGTTAATTTCCCAGCTATAAAAAAGCTGAGGACCTCTTAACTCAGTTGCCAATCTGGAGGCTTAAAATTCTCAAAATTATTACTGTTTAGGCCCAAGATAGCTGCGATGTGCTAGACGCGTATTTAATTTTCTGAAATTTTTATAATCAGTCCAATTAAAAGTCAGTCCCCATAGTAAAAGGCACGTGCAACGTAAATCCATTAAATGATCTCTTATTACCCCATAAATAATATATCTTATTATTTTAAATTCATTAATTATTCCAAAAACTTTATAAATACAAAATTAAATACCAAATTTCATGACGTTAGAGCTTTATTGCGCTCGTCCTAACTAGTTTCAATTAAATTTAACTTTTCCCTAAACTAACAAATTAAAGTAACTATTCCAAATTATGATGTGGAGGTGCTCGTGACCACTTTGTCACATCGCGGAACTCCGAAACATCACGACGTTGCCGTTGCCGTTGCCATTCGTATGGAACTGCATACACAATGAAGACATTCAGTTGCGCGCGCACTCATATACATATACGCACGCCCGAGCTCACACGACCGTGTACATATACACTTAAATCTATATATACCCATATGCACATACACGCAATCAAAATAAAATGAACCCTTTTTTATTTTAGTTAATAGCAAAAGACTTTATGCCTATGCTTATAAGAACAGAACAGATATCTTTCAAAGAATTTTAGAGAGTGCTTAATGCAAGCCTGTTGCTTTTTTTCCACTTCATTCGGAAGATATTGGTGAGAATAAAGCCAGAACAATAATCTCAAATAAAGGGTTGTCTTTGTTTACCGTGATGTTTGAGTCTCTTCACCATTTCCACTTACGAAATCAAGATTCCACGCGCAGGTGAAATTTAAGCATTTGCATTACAAATTTACTTTCAACTTTTAAAATTGTTGCATCATTCTAACATTACTTTTATTCTTAAAGTCATGTGAAAGATCATTTTAGTGCATTGAATTTAATTTTTAACATATTCAAATGAAATTCAGTTACAAACATTTAGATTAATTTTTGTTGCCCTCCTTTTAAAGCTGTAGTGATTGATTTGATTTTATGATGTTGAAAATAAATGGTTTCTATTAAATTTCCATAAAGTAAAGTTCTAGATCAAAATTTGTTTAAAAAAAATTCTATTAGAGATATTGAATTATTCATAAAAATATATTGTATCTATTTTTGAATTATTAGTTTTATCGAACACTTTTCGAGTTTTTTGTACCATTTCTTTCACATAATTTTTTAAAAGGTTTGATTGTATACAATACTACTATAGACTTTGTAGGAATATGATCTTCCAATTTTCAATGAAAATTAATACCAATTAAAATTAATATTATGCGTCACTGTAAGTGAGTGCACTTTGAAAACATTAATTCCTTTTTTTTTCAAGTTGGCAATATTCATTACTACAATTGGCATTTTTATTTTCACCGTCCCCTCGCCACGCCCTTATCTAGAAGTTAAATATCAAAATTCAAATCTAATTAATTTTTATAATACCTTGTTAAATTAACCACTTATTTTTCAGTGAAAAACAGCGCAATTCCGATGAAAACATAGAAATATACATATCAAAATTTTGTACATTTAGAAAGCTATACAACCCAGACAATACTGATATTAATCTGTCAACAATACATTTTCTTTTGACTCATTGCTCTCAGATATATCTTACCATTGGTTAAGGCAGCCTCATAAATATTTTCTTTTTGTACAATATTTGCCCGCTTAAAAGGATCTTCTATGCGTTATTTAATGCATATAAATGCTTTTTAGGTCATTTTTTTAGTTTCCAAAGAAAGAATCGTAAAACATCCGAAGAAAACTGAAGCACAGGTTAAAGTACCGCTCTCAAATTATGAGCCTTCACTTAGTTTTCATTTATTCATTCTTGAAGTGTATCGTGCAAAGATGAATTTCATCCAAGTTGCTACGCTATAAATCTAACGCATTTTTGCATCAGTTTTGGGTATGACTTATAGATTATGAATGTGAATCGATTCAGTGAATGTCTTGTCGTGCTCAGAAACAATGTTGGAACACGCGATCGTCAAACTGGAGTTAATCCATTGGTTGAACACAATATTTCATGCACAAGTAGATTTTTTTTTATCTATATAAAGTGTAGTAGAAAAATAATGCTATAAATTGAATGCTCAACTAATTTGCGGAAAAGGGATGAATTTTAGTAATAAATGTTTTAAAGCCTCATACAAAAGTTTGTGCAAGTAGCCACTTTAGGGGGATAAAAAGAAAGAATCTCCGAATTGAAGAATCATTCTCTTAAAGCACGATGGCCACTTTGTAAAATAAAATAGAACTTTTTTGTTTGAAAATAAGAGTTATAAGGAGTGTTTCTGAATGTGTTGATTCCTCTCTTTAATTTAAGGAGGTGACATCTATAATCATAAAAGCGATGTCTTAAGTTTGATTATATGGCTGCACGCTACCACACATCAGACCACTCATAACTAGCAGCAAACTTTATAATTAGCCTAGGTATTTTGAATTATTTTGTGTCTTCCCATTCGAATTCAAACTTTGCTGTTTCAAGAAACGATGTTCTGTTTTCTCTTTTTATTCTATTTAGAGACAAATGAGGACCAATTACCCTTTGTTAAGTTTCTTTTTAAAAGATTATACGCCAAACTGACAGCACGTTTCCATTAGAGAACGTATAGAGAAATTCTCATCCAGCACTAGGTAAGAGAATTAGTCTGTTTGATTCATTGTTTCAATTTTGAAACAGTTGAATCTTTGTTACCGTTGCGATTAACGATATGTATTTTGTTGATTATATATGTGATAATTTCATTCTGACCTCACTCAAAAAATTATTTTCTATCAATTTCAATTGTACAAGTTTCCTAACACACACACACACACACACACACACACACACACACACAAACACACACACACACACACACACACACAAACACACACACACACACGCAACACACAAGCACACGCACAACACACACACGCACAACACACACACAAACACACACACACAACACACACACGCACACACAAGCGTATTATGTAAGCGATTTCAAATGAAAAATATTTTCTATGGTGGGAAGGAAGAATTGTATTTTACATTAATTGAGCCAATGAATATATTTCCCCAAAAGTTTTGAAACCGAACTTTTAATGCAGTCCCCTTTCCTATAAGTTATATTTAGTAAAATATTGAGAAATATTTTTAAACATATAAAAAAAAAATTCCATCGATTTTATGATAAAAATGGACCGAATTCTTATTATTTATCTTAAATGGTAGCTATATACAAATGTATTTGAAGGAAAATTTGAAAAAGTAATGCAGTCCTATATATTTTAATTTATAGAAGATCCCTTTAAACCTCTCTCGAGAATAATCAGCAAAATTCGGCTGAAATAATAATTTTTAATTTTTCATAAACCGGTCGTTTTCACTTGCAGAAGAAGGAATTTTTTTGTTTAGTTTGTTACAGAGACAACAATATTTTACTAAATGATTCACAGGACCAGGAAACCGTATAAAAAGTTAGATTTTGTATCTTTTTGGGAAGCATATTGCTTGACTCAAACAGCATAAAATATAATTTTTCCTGTCATTTCGAGTATTTTTCCTATTGAAAATATACGTCTGTCTAAGGATTAGAAATGAGTGACAAAAAATAAAAATTGGATTATTCGCTTGAAAGTTTAAAAAATTACATTCATTAAAAAACTCAATGACTCTATCTTCAAACCTTGTTTTGCAAAAAGCCTCCAATATTATTATATGTGCGCCTAAAAAAGAACGAAAAAAAAAAAAAAAAGAAAAGAAAAAAAAAAAAAAGAATAGTTGCTGCGTTATATATATATATATATATATATATATATATATATAGGGTCCCAAACGACGTTTAGTAGGTAAAAATCGCAAACATTTAGAGTGCCCGAGAATTGTTGGGTGTTGCAAAACATTTATAAAAAAGTTACACATGATGTTTCAACAATGAACGTTTTTAAGTGAAATCACCTTCTTAAAAGTGTATTTTCATGTAAATAATATGACGATTTGATGATCCAGGGGGTCGTAAATTCCTGAAAAAAAATTAGTTTGGAACCCTTATCTGCAAAAATATTAAAACCTGGAGAAAATTGAAAGCGTGAAACTGTAAAGAATTTTATACTCTTTAATTTGATATATAATTTTTTTACAATACCTAACAATTCTCGGGCACTCTAAATGTTTGCGATTTTTACCTACTAAACGTTGTTTTGAACACTATGCTGTATCATGATTTTTTTTAATCTCTTGGTGCCTACTATAACCTCTCTCTCTCTCTCTCTCTCTCTGTATATATATATATATATATATATATATATATATATATATATATATTGAAAAACTTCAATTGCAGCTCTTCTTTTCCCCTTTGAGCAGAGAGCGCCCCCTTGTGGAATTTTGTAGAAGACAATCAGAAGAACGGCAGACCTGCATCCTGAGGTCGACTTTTCCCTATGCGCAACTCTTGCGCTAACGCCGAATGCTTTCGGTTGGAAACCGTGGAATCCCTCCACCATACTGTTTTCTTTAACCTAATTTTCTATGTGTGTCTGTTATAATAAGTGTTTGCAAATTTTGTAGTGTATCTGTGTTTGTGGAAATTCAAAATAGTGTATTTAAAACCGGACAGGAAAATCACAACACTCCCACGATACAATTTATTTCACCTGTATTTAAATGAAATATATAATATTTTCAACAACACCAAAAAAAATAGTTAATAAAATGTAAGTAAATTCATTTGAATAAGGGGACGGAAGGCGGAACACGTCCGTTCGATCAGAACATAAGAGCAATGCGACAGAAAATTTTCCCTTCAGTGGTTTTACTAAGAGATTCTGACCGATATTTCTCTGCCATGTATCGACTTAGAAGTGGGTACATAAGATATCTTTGAAAGAACGCCGTAGACGTTAAGAATTTTTATCACTCCGCTCTAGAGAAGAATTTCTAGATGTAGGAATTTTTTAGAAAACTTGTTGGCATTAATTAAATAAAAAGTTGGATTTGGATAAGAAAGAAAGAGAATATTATGAAATGAAGAAACATAATTTGAAATAAAAATTAGGCAATTAATTTAGATTTAAATTATATTGAAAGATAACATTTAATATATGTGATATCCTTGTTCCGCGGACCACCAGGTGGCACTGCATCTACCTTCTATCCGCCAGCTGACGTGACACGGACATGAGCTTGAGCGAGCGAAAGTGAAACATTGGACTTGGTGTTTGTGTGTGACGTAGCTGAATGTCTGAATTTCTGCGATGTTAACTAACTTGATGTAAATGGGCAGCAACCGCCCTTCTAACTCTTTACTTCTTTCCTTCTTAATTTTTTGTCGTGCCGTCTTTATGTTTGTTTGTCTTCCATTAAATTATGAAATGTACAACTTGACTATTTCATTCGCTTTGGAACTCAGATGGTAGCTAGGCTTCCATCCTACATGGGGGCTCTGGCCGATCGAACTTGGCTACCTTAAAACTACAACACCTCTAGACCCAGCTTTCATGTTATCTTTTGATGGGCAACCAGTGTTGAGTTACAAATTTAGTGATGTTATGCTAGGACTTTGTGTTAAAACCAAATGGATTAACGTGGAAGTCAAGGAAGTGTTTACGGTTTCCAAAACCGAAACTGGTAACTTCGAACGGCAAACTGTAAGTACATTTTCATGATTCTCCCTATTATTTGAAGAACACAGAGATGCTTGTTCAAGAAAATGTAGATGGTTGATGGAATATTAAAATTGATGAAGATTTAACTGCAAGAAAATTGAGGAGTTATTTTCGAAATTATTTAAGAGTTGTATAGTTGATGAAGAATTCTTAATTTTGATGCATAATTTTGATGAAGCAAAAGTTATTTGAAGATAAATTTGCTTATTTGATGCTACTCGGATGTTGAACTTAATTCTTCCGTTTTCTTGCAAGAATATTTGCTATTTCGAAGAATACCTTGACGCTTTCGAAATTACAATTTTGATGCTTTTGAGATAAGAACTTTGAAGATTTTGAATTAATATCTTGATGTTGAATTTACATCTTCTATTTTCTTGAACAAAGATTTATTTTAAAGAAAGATTTGATTCATATTTTGAAGAATTAATCTGATGCTGATCTAAATTTACATTTTCTGTTTGCTCCAACAAGAAAGATTTATTTTGAAGAAATATTTGATGTATACTTTGAAGAATTAATCATTTAATGCTATTGATATTTGAATTCGTAACTTTGTTTTCTTGAATAAAAACTGTTATGAAGATTACATATTTTGAGAAATAATATTTTATTATATTGTTGCTATTTGAAATTTTGATGTGGAATTTTATTTTCTATATTTGAATGCATATTTTAAAGCTTGATTTAATATCTTAATTTTGAGTGCTACGTATTATAGACATTGATATTACTTTTTGAATCTTTGTGTGATAGTTGCTTGAAGTAGAGAATAATGGTTACTCTAAATAATTGCCCAAACATTTCTAAATCTCTAAAAACTGGTAGTAAGAACCAAATCCAACTTTTGTGTAACTTAATATTTGGCTCAGACGGCGACAGGCAAAACCGTTCTAGACATTTTTTGGATTCCCACCTAACTTTCAATTGGAAGAGACGAAACAGAAAGTTCTGAAAGAATTTTCGCTTAAAGATTTAATTTCTATCTGTAATCTCTTGCATTTAGAATTTCATACTGATTTAGAAAAGTGTAGTGATATTATTCTAACGAATCTAAGCGATCTTTCGTTGTTGGAAACGAAGCTATCCGATTTGAGTGAAACGGATGACCTTGAAGAATCAAAAACGGAAATCGAAGTCTCGCAGCTAACCGCAAGCAATACTTTAAATCCTCCCGATTTGAAAAATGAACGCCAGATACCGCACATTAATCTTGATGAGTCAGCCCAAAATTCATTGCCTTCATTTGATACGCAACGCTCTGGTTGTAATTCTTTCCAGGCATTTAGTCTCAAAGATATTGTTGATTTAGTAAAACCCTTTTCGTCACGAGATAATTACAGCATTGAAACTTTCCTTTCTGATGTTGAAGATATATTTAATTTATATGAAATAAGGAATCAAATTCACCAAATTATTTTCGTTAAGAAATGTTTGACAGGTCCCGCGTTATCTTTAATGAGATCTATTCGTGGAATTACAAATTGGGAACAAATGATGCAACATTTATTATCAGAGTTTTCAGATAGGGTAAATGGCATCCAATTACATAAATTGATGGAATCACGACGAATGAAACCATTTGAAACATTATAAGAATATTTCTTGGCCAAGCGAGATCTTGCCCACAAGGGTTCTCTTGATGATTCCTCTTTGATCGAGTATGTCATTAACGGAATTCCCGATTCATCAAACAATAAAATTATTTTGTACGGCTATAAATCAATTCCTGAATTTAAGGAAAAATTGAAAATTTATGAAAAGCTATTTAATGCTTCAGGAACTTTTCGACAAAGTAATGACAAATTTTTTTTATCCCACTCGTAATACAAATTTTGACCGTAAGCGTACTCCAAACCCACAACCAGTATGTTACTTCTGTGGTTTAAAAGGACGTAAGAGTACCCACTGCACGAATAAGACACTTGGTAAACAACGTTACGGCTGCAAACATTTTGGCCATGTTCATGCTAATTGCCCTCAAAATTCACGAAACGCTGAATCCAAATTTGATGCTAAACTTGCTACACCTACCAGAACTGTACACAATATTTCTGCTCAAACCTTTTCCCCAAACCCCATGCATGTTGAACTTATACTTAAAGGAATTCAATTAACTGCACTTTGTGACACTGGGTCGCAAGCCACTATTATTAATGAAAATACATATCTAAAAATTGGTTCCCCACCATTACATCCTTCTCATGTAACTTTTTCTGGAGTTGGCCCAAATACAGTTCAAAGTATTGGCTTCTTTCAGGATTCTATTACTATTCAAAATCAAACATTACCTGCAAAAATTCATGTTCTTAGTGATGACACATTTCCACTTGATATGATTATTGGAACTGACGTTTTGCAACAAACTCTATTTACATTTGGTAAAGACGGAATTCGTTTCTGCAGCAATGATGATGAATATTTTTTGTTTCATGTTGCAAATGGGATTGATGAATGTTCTTTTGATTTATCGCATGTTAATGATCCAATTTTCGAAATGAATTGTCATCATTGATTAATAATTATAAACCTATTAAAACTAAGGATACTAACTTGAAAATGAGTATTGTATTACAAGATCAAATTCCTATTAGTCAAAGACCCAGGCGACTCTCTCTTCCTGAAAAACAAAAAGGAAATGAGCAAATAACTGATTGGTTAAATCAGGGTATAATTAGAGATAGTTGTTCCGATTATTGTTCTCCATTAGTCTTATGTAAGAAAAAAAGACAGTAACTTACGACTCTGCATAGATCACCGTAAATTAAATGCTAAAATGGTTAAAGATAGATATCCGTTACCCCTAATAGAAGAAATTCTAGACCAATTACACCCAGGAAAATGTTTTTCAACAATTGATTTGAAAAATGGATTCTTCCACGTGGAGATGGAAGAAGATAGTAAAAAGTTCATTTGTCACGCACGATGGACAATACGAATTTAACAAAGTCCCATTTGGTCTTTGCAATAGCCCGAGTATTTTCCAAAGATTCATTAACCATGTGTATCGTGATCTTCTTAAAGAAGGAGTTGTCGTTATCTACATGGATGACATCATTATACCCAGTGTTGATGAGCTTGATGGTATAAAGCGTTTATCTAGGGTATTACAAACTGCATCCGAATACGGATTAAAACTTAACTTGAAGAAATGCCAATTTCTGAAGTCTACAATCGAATTTCTGGGTTACATTATTGAAAACGGTAAAATTAGTCCTTCTTTGGATAAAACTGCTGCCGTCCAGAATTTTCCAGAACCTAAAAGCGTTAAACAGGTTCAAAGCTTTCTTGGCCTCACTGGTTATTTCCGAAAATTTATTCAAAATTATGCATTAATAGCTAAGCCATTGAATGACTTACTTCGTGACAACACAGTGTTCTACTTTGGACCCGAACAAATTTCAGCATTTCAAACTCTAAAACAAAAGCTTTCTGAAAAACCTGTATTACACATTTTCAAGCAGGGTGCGAACCTTGAATTGCATACTGATGCTAGCAAATTTGGTTAGGACGCTATTCTCTTTCAACAGTCTGATGATAATATGTTTCACCCAATTCATTACATGAGTAAAAATACCTCCTCCCAAGAAGAGAAATATTCAAGTTACGAATTTGAAGTTTTAGCAATTATTGAAGCTTTAAAGAAATTCCGAAACTATTTAGTTGGTAGTAAATTTCGAATCGCAACGGATTGTTTGGCATTTCAAAAAACTATGAGTAAAACACATTTGACACCAAAAATTGCTAGATGGGCTTTATTTTTGGAAGACTTTAACTATGAAATTGTACATCGTCCAGGCAAACAAATGAAACATGTGGATTGTTTAAGTCGATACCCCATTATGCTTGTAACACACGATGAAATAACATCCAAAATTGTCAATTGTCAACAAAATGATGAATATATAAGTTCCATAAAACAACTTTTGGAAAATAAGCAAATTAATGACTTTATTCTTAGGAATAATGTGCTTTATAAAATCATAAATGATTCTGATCTCCTGGTAGTTCCTCAACTAATGCAGACTGAAGTTGTTAAAAATATTCATTCTAAAGGTCATTTCGGTATCAATAAAACTGAAGACGTCGTAAAGCAAACTTTCTATTTTCCTAATATTAGAAAATGTGTAGAAAATGTCATATCAAACTGTATTGAGTGTATTCTTGTAAATAAAAAGCGAGGGAAAGGCGAAGGATTTTTGCATCCTATCCCAAAGGAAGAAGTCCCCTTCAGCACGTACCATATTGACTTTTTAGGTCCTTTTACATCTACCAATAAAAATTACAACCATATCTTCCCTGGAATCGACGCATTTACCAAATTCACTTGGATATATCCCGTAAAATCTACATCTGTTCATGATGCCATCGACAAACTTAAACAAGAAGAAGTTACATTTGGAAATCCACATCGGATCATAACCGATAAAGGCAGTACATTTACATCCAAATAATTTCAAGACTATTGTGAGAATGAAAGTATTGAACATCTCAGCATGACAACCGGAATTCCCAGAGGTAATGGACAAGTCGAAAAAATCCATGGAACCATAATTCCAATTTTAGCAAAACTATCGTTGGACGATCCCACCAAATGGTATAAATTTATTCCTGCTGTCCAGCGGACGTTGAACTCAACAGTTTCAAGAAGTACCCAATGAACACCTTTTGAGCTCCTAACTGGCGTAAAGATGAAAACCAATGAAGACCTACACATCCTTGAATTGCTAAAAAAGGAAAGCATGGAATCTTTTATTGAAGATCTAGAAAATATTAGCGAGGAAGCTAAAAGGAACATTCTAAAGGTCCAGGAAGAAAATCGTCGAAACTACAATAAAAAGAGAAAGGAAGCACATCAGTACAAGGTTGGCGACTTTGTTGCAATTCAACGAACTCAATTTGGGACCAAAATTCTTCGGTCCATACGAAGTGGTGACAGTCAAGTTGAACGACCGCTATGATGTCAGAAAGGTTGGACAAAACGAAGGACCAAACATCACATCTACTGCAGCAGACCACATGAAAATGTGGGGCAGAATAAAACGGACTAGAGTCCACTGCATCTAAACAAAGAAATCTGTATTTTCCTAACTTTAATTGTTCATATACTTTTTCTCTAGTTTTTTGGTTCATTTCAGGTTCTTTTTGTTCGAGTGTTTACTTGGTAATGTTGGAATCCAATAGATGAAAGGCTCGCTGAGTCAGCTCTTGCAGTCAGAATGGCCGCTGTAGTATCCTTGTTCCGCGAACCACCAGGTGGCACTGCATCTACCTTCTATCCGCCAGCTGACGTGACACGGACATGAGCTTGAGCGAGCGAAAGTGAAACATTGGGCTTGGTGTTTGTGTGCGACGTAACTGAATGTCTGAATGGCTGCAACCGCCCTTCTAACTCTTTACTTCTTTCCTTCTTAATTTTATGTCGTGCCGTCTTTATGTTGGTTTGTCTTCCATTAAATTATGAAATGTACAACTTGACTATTTCATTCGCCTTGGAACTCGGATGGTAGCTAGGCTTCCATCCTACATCTATATTATTGAACAAAATTGTACAATATATAATATAAAATTTTTTAATTCACACTTAGGGAAAATGATGAAAATAAAATTGTGAGGCCTTTGCAACCTGAAAGGCTGTTTTCCTTTGGCCGAACAGAATATGTGTTTAATTGACTGAATAATAACTAAATTTTGATAATAATTTTATCTAGTATTTTTCACGATTAGTTTATTTTCAATTTGCAAAAATCTTTTTACTAGATAATCCTTTTACAAAGGACTATATAATTTATACTCGCTTCTTTTTTTCTTTAAGTCTGCAGTTTTTGAAATCATAATTTACCTTGAATTTAGGACTGTAAAAAAAATCCTTTCTCTATATAAATTATAGGAGTTTGCTTATTTATTTAATTTCTAATAATCTTATTACTTTAATTTTGTTACTTTATTCATATGATTATACATTAATACCTTTATATACCTTCCATACCATTATATTATATTGTATTGCTTAATAATATTTTTTGCTTTGTTTATGAAGGTATTTCTACCAACAAATGCAGAAAATATTTTGAATTTAAAATGCACCACAAACAATAATTAAATATACCTAGTGTAAACTTTCTTCTGCTTTAATAAATAAAACTTCTGCTTCTATATATAAAAAAAATTGTTTTAAATATATATATTGTACATTTGTTGTTTTTAAAAAGGATTAATTCATAAATAGTGTTAGACACCATTTTGTAACCGAAAATGGCATTATTCAACTCTTTTATTAAAAAAAAATCCCACTCAAATTAGTATATGAAAATGGGTTTCTTGTAGCATGTGTTTTTATTTTAATTAATCAAAAGTCTTTTTTTTTTGCTTACTAAAATACACAATCACTTCAAAATGAATGTAGAATAAGAGCCGAACTGATTCCCAATGATGGGATGCATTGTTAACGTCACCATTCTAAGGGTAATTAGAAACGGGAGACAAAAGAACATTCACTTTTCCCATTTATTTTTCTCTTATTTGCCATGCAGAATTTTTTCACCCTCATCACTCCTAGGATTTCCTTCGATCACCGTAACTCGCCCTAACCTGCTAACTTACACTCTGATTGATCTTCACATTTTGCGCCTCCGATTCTCTCCCAGGCTGTTGTGGACTTCCAAAGAAGCTCCTTTTCTCTCCTGGAATCTTCCTTAATCCTCCTCCTTCCTAGCTAAGCATTTTGATTGGTTCCTCCTTTATGGGTTCGTTGCGGCCTGGCATGGCATCTCCCTTTTTGATGGATTTTGCCGATAACTTTGATAAATCGCCTTCTCTTCCCTTTTAGCCGACCCCCTCTTTTTTTTCAATTCTGTGCATTCTCTCATTATCATCATTCTTGTTAGGTAAATGCTTGTTTTACTTTTGTTGAGCATTTCATTCATGATGCATCATGTATTTTTCTCTAAACATAGTAATGTTCGGAGGTTAAGAATGATCGAACTCAAGAACCCCTTCAGCCTTCGATACATATTTTCATGCTTCCATTATCCACGCTAGACAACGTTTCTGGATGTAATGCAAGGAAATGTCTCTCAGAATCTTTCATAAACTGGAATACTATTTTTACTGAAATCTTTGCACGAAATGTAAACAAGATTTATTTTCAAAAATGAAGTATAGAATATATTTTTTTCATTATAGATTTGCTACAACCATTATTTTATAATTAAATCATCTACACAACATGTAGAAGAATATTTCCAAATAACATGTATACAAGAAGTGGGCATAAGTCGATTGCGATCAACCTGTGGAACGTCGGTGGATTAAGCTGCAATTTGAAAACGGAATGTTCAATATGGCCACTGTTAAGCAAAGTTGCAGCAGAGCCCGAGGGAGATACAGCCTGAGCTATATTGCGGTCCTTGCGGAGTGGGGCTAGCAGGAAATTCAGCACAAACGTCGTACCCTCTGGTGCGTCAAGAAAGAATAATCCCTCCTCCCCACTATTTACTCGGTTCAGAATCGTTTCGTGGATTTGTCGCTGCTCGGAAAGTAATCGTGGTATCATTTCATTGACCTGCACTTCTAAAACCACGGTGTCATAGTTTAGCTCTTTCACAATTTTGCTTGATAATTCCCCTCTTCGCTGCGGTGGGGGTAGGCCGTAATCAGTGAGACATTTTCCAGATATGGAAATCCTTTTATCTTCAATAAATACCAAAGCTTCGTTAATGATTAGGTTATTGTGAGTGCCATCTAGCCTCTGCACGATATCTTTTGATAAAGCATCCTTGTATTTATCACACAGCTGGAAGGGGTTTGATAGTCCGCAAGCGCTCACTAAAATTGCAAACAGGTCTTCTAGCTACTTTCATAGCTCGAGCTTTATTACTCCTCTTCGAAAGATTAGATTTGCGTCTTCTGGGCATTTCGAAAAACTATCAAATAATAACAAATAAAAAAAATTAAAACTCACCTAAAAATTGATGCACTTAAAACTATAAGCATATGCGAAAAATATATAATTGACATATATACACTTTAGTTACAAAAACGCACAACTAACCTAAAAACAATTGATTTACATTGTAACCTGAAATAAAACAGCGAGTCCGTATTTCTTTAAAATCAAGTCAAGTCTATTTTATTTATTTATCGATCGAGATTGAGATAGCTACAACAGTATAATACATATAATACATATAATTTTTTAACTTTTAATTAAAATGAAAATACGGTTGTCAACAATCAGAACACACTGTGCATGCGTGAATTTTCAACGCCAGTTGGGGTAACGCAATGCGGATTAGACATTTTTAATTTCCTTTAATCTGTTTTATTTTAATTCAAAAGTGCTTCAGAATGAAACCGAAAGATAGATTCATTAACAATGTTTAATTTTAAATGCATCAAACAAGAAAATAAACAGAATCCTTTGAAATAATCAGTTGAAAATATATTAAGCCTAACCTCATTAGTCTGGGGAAAAAAAACTGAAGCCTTATTTATTTTTGGCAGGATTTGGGGGGATTAGTTTTTAATTAATAAAAAATTAAACACTCAATTAACCGGAACAAATAGTATCCTATGTACTATTCCAGACTATAATCTATCTCTGTGCTAAATTTCATCCAATTCCGTTCAACCGTTCTGGCGTGATTGACTAACATCCATCCATTCAAACTTTCACATTTATAATAGTAGTATTCTCTTTATCTCTTGAGGGCAACAAAGTTTTTCGTCTTCAAAATGACATAACTTGAAATGAACAAAGTTCAGAACCTAAGAATAACTAAGAATTTAATGGATGAAGTAAAATATCCTAATTTTAAAAAAATGCGTATAATTTAACATTGTTCTAAATCACCTTTATAATCAAACATGGCTCTTCTTACCTTTGTGAATCTGAATTTTCAACAATTAAGACACTATACCGTTCCCATCTAACAGACGACCACTTAGAATCCAGTGCAAGATTAGCAGTTAGTAATTATATACCGAGATATTCAAGATGGGTGAACAGTATGCAGACTAAGACTTTTACTAACTATAACTAAAAAAAACGAACTTTAGAAGAAAAATGATTTATTTTTTAATGTATTTTGAATTGCTTGATATTAAATACGTCATTTGATATTGCTATATTTGTGGCAATTGTTATTATGTTTGTAGTTATATAGGTAAGTACATATTACACATTTATTATTGAGTTATAATAAATATTGTAGATCCATTTTTCTAGATCACCACACCTACGCCACTGAATGGACCGCAAAACCTTGAAAATATCAGAAGTAGCCCGTACCCTGGAAAAGTTTGCACATCCCTGATGTAGAACGAGTGTATTCATTAAATTTCATATAACATGTATAATTTGCTGAGGCCCTTCATCAAAGAAGAATCTACGAAGTTTCTGCTTATAGTATTTAGCAAAGGCCGACACTTTAGGACTAATAAAGTATGGATGATTTTAAAGAGTTTGTATGAATTGGGTGTAAGATACACAAACACACACTGCTAATTACATAGTATTAAATTAATAACTTTTTCTCTTTGAATTTCTTCTATCATTAATTTTTCTAAATAACCCATTTGAATTTTTTTTTGAATGATCAAAAGTATGGTGTTGTTTGGGTTTTTTAAAAATACACTGTTTCAGCAAATTGTATGATACGAAACAAAAAAAAAGGAGAATAAAGAGAAAGCAATTCTCTCCATAAGTATGAAAAAAATTTAAAATTTAAATAATCAGCGGAGTATTTTTAACAAACGGTACATTTTCTTCCTACAAAATCATCAATCCTTGTAATTTTCTTAACCATTATTTTGGAGTCCATTCCGTATTTTTTTTGTAAAAAAATTCGTAATTTTAAGGTGCCTATTTTTCTCGGCGACATCATCAGTTTCATAGCACTGAGTTGAACTTAAGTAATCGATGTTCCAGATTAGATGGAAAGGGTCTCGAATTTTGATTGCTTGTTTCAATTCGATTCAAAACAACATGATATTTAAAAAAATATTAATTAGTTTTAACTTAAAAAAATTAATTTGAATAAAGAGAAAGCAGCCATGAATACTCCGACTCAATATTTGTTTCGTGTTTAAATCCAGTTTTCTTGATCAGCCAAACAATCTTAATTTTCGATCCTTTGTGTTACACTGTATCCTGGATTGTCCCGTTTCCTTACTTTCTGGTAATTTTTTTAAACAATTAACTAATTTAATGCTTTTTAATTTTTTTTTATTAATCTGCATATTTTTGTGGATTTTTTTCGTTTTTCTCACCTCTACTTGTCCCAATGATCACCCTAGGACAAGTTATAGTGAAAAATTGATTGTTTAAGATAAACATTTTTGAATATCTCTCTTTGTTTTGTTTTTCCATTATTCTGAAAAAATAGCCCTACTTATTAAACTCTTCTTCTTATACTCGAGTTTTTGTTCATTTTAAAACACTGCTTTTGATTGAAAACGTATTAAAGAAATATCACTCTGGTTATTTGTTATTGAGAAAAGCTTACTCATATTGTAAAAACATTTTGCGAGTGAAATGTCCATGTTTTGAAGAGATGAAATTTAAGTATCTGTTTATTATTGCATTCATATTTGAATGAATTTGTTACTAATAATTCCGAATATCATAACAGAGTTTGATGAATGGCTCAAGTCGACGACCACGTTCTTCCTTTAACTTCTTAGTTGAGGACGCGAGCTCCCTTCTTTTACCTCCAAATAGATGACGCACCTTTAATTACAGCAATTCTTTTTAATTCTCCCCTCGTCGCACCGGTCGGTTACCCAAGCGTACTCTGAGGGTCAGCGTAGTCATGCAATTTTTTTTGACCATCACGATCCCGAATTCACTTTAATCCTCCCTTTCACAAATAACACGTTACACAAGAAATGAACTCATAACTTTCGCAAGAAAAAGCGCGGGTTCAGCAAACAACAGTGGCTTCCATTCTTGAGTAATAATTAGATCTGGAGAAGATATATTTTTTAAAACCTTTTTTTACATAGCCAGTAACTAAATGCATTCATATGAAAAAAGTGTTTCTCTTTTAGATCATTAGAAATTCAAATTAGTATGTGTGTGTACACTAAGCATTTAACTGTATGTAAATGATTCCAAGATATGTTGACCGTGTGTAAATCAACAATGAGCCAAGGTCTCGTGTTTATTCTGAATCGCACTCGTACTCAAAAACTCTAAACAGCAATGTTGGGGCTCTTTTTTTTTACTATGCAGTAGCCTTTTAAAACGAGAGAAAGATATTCAGCTTTTATTTATAAAGTTTTATATGTTTCAACGTATTCAGGGAAAAGGGCGGAATTCCAGGAACGTTAAGAAGTGTTTTAGATGCAAAACAATGGATCAAATTGTTCTATGCAATGCAGAAGAAAATAATGAAAGTTGTAATTAATTTTTTCTCTATATTCCATGACCTTAACTCTTTTGATAATGTCACAAAATTGAAATGAATGGTAAAGAATATCGGAAATGTTAATTTTAAGTTGACTGTATGTGCTATATTTTTTCTTTGCGATTTATAACACAGTACGACAAAAATTCTTTTCGATATTTTCACCGAACGAAGAAGTTTGATGTGTGAGTGGTTGGAGGAGTTCTAATGTGCAATTAAAAAAAAATATTTTGATCATGGAAAAACAGATTCATATATGTTTCGATTTCAATTTTTTCTTCCTTTTTTTAAATTTTCACTAAATGATTCTTTGAAGCTTAGGTTGATATTTCTCAACTATATCTCTACCAATAAGAAGGAGGAGGAGGGGTGTGAGTGTGTATGTTTTGGCGTCCCACAGAATAGACAGAACTACAGTTAGAAATGTAGCATTGATATATTTTAGTTGGAGGGAATTTTAACCATGGAGCAGCATTTTTTTGAAATTCGCTGGAGACGCCGGAACTGTTCCACCGATTGTTCGAATTTCTCTTACATTGAGTCCCAACCCCAAATTTTTCTTTCAATCATCTCCTCCGTTTCGGACAATCTGCTTCATCTTCCTTTGTACTAATAAAAAAGAAAGGAGACATAAACAGAGAAAAAGATATATTGATATAAAAGATATATTTATATGATTAGGAAACAACAACAACAACAACAATGAAGGGAAACTACTACTACTTTTTTCCCCCTGAGCAATGCCTGGCGTATTAGATAGTTAGAAATGTAACAAATAAAAAGTTAAGTTTGATTTTGCATTTTCCTATTATAAATTCGAGCATAATATCACACAAAAGTAATTTTCACGAAGTTTAAAATTTCAAATTTTTTTTTTATTGATGTCAATTTATTGGTTGGAATTTATTTATCTAACTTTCATTTTTAAAATGTTTTAAGTATATTTTATAATAATATTTTCATTGTTGAAAGTGAAAACCAAATCATTTTTATTGCTTCAATGAATATTTGATCTTTTTTCCATCTATTATTGATGATTTAAATAGGAAAATCAACATATTTTCCTATAATGAATAAATTGCAGTTTAAAGTGCGTTTTTAAATAAAACTTTTGAATACTATGATAACCTAGTTGATGTTTAATTTCAGGAAGTAAACAGTGAGTTAAATCTTTTAAAGTTCACGCATTTTTAAACAATCATCAGGGTTCTTTTAATTTAATATTTTGTATTCTTATTGTATTCTTGCTGAATTTTTTTATTGAATCAGAGATATTTTAGCAATATAAGCACACGCATTGCTCAATAAAAATCACGACAAAAGACTTTTGAAATGGAAAGAATGCCATGACCATACAATTATATAAATTTAAAAATTATTTTGCTGAAGAAAACTTCTAGACTAAGTTATGTGCAGCAGATTCAATAGAATTTTTAATTCTTTACCATTAAGAACAAAGATCATGTGTATGTGTGTAGGCGCTGGCGTTCGACAGAACAGACCGTTTGATCAACAAATAACAAATTTGGCACATATTACCTTTATAGGTGGAAATGTCCACCAGGCAATTTGTTTTAAAATTTTAATTAAGTAAAAATTTAGCTAAATTTTGGCATTCTCCCGCGATAACTTCCGAAAATGTTACTAAAAAAATGAAATCTATTCCTTTCAAAATTTAAAAATTGTTTTTTTAATGACACAAATTTAATAGTCGTTCAAAATTTTTTTTTGTGTGTGAATTTTGGCTATTTTTTTTAAAAAAAATATTTTTTGTCTAATTTCCAAATGTAGATTGCATTGTTGTCTTGGATCTCAAACCGTTTTTATTGCTTCATCGAATATTTAATCACGTAATTTTTTTTCCATTGTTGAAAGTTAAGGAAAAGAGATCATGCTTAATATCTGTTACTTTACAATATAATGAATAAGAAAGTGAACTTACAACATTGCAGAATTTAGAAGACAAATGAACCGCACATTTAAGCTTTAAATAGTGCTATGATGTCATGGTTTTGGTCTGCGATAGAAAGGCTCATTTTCATAATGAACAAAGTATGTACACGACAATTTTCAAATATACGACAATATTCAAGATCAAGCGACTAGTATTCAATAATCCTGGCGAACCAACTGATCTCCAAAAGTAGCTATTTATTTCATCAAATCAATAATTGCGTGATTTCTTCCATTACTGAATTGGGTCGCGGTGGCTTGGTGGTAAGGCTTTTGAACTTTAGGGTTTCAGGTTTGAGACCTGATTCCACCGAAGAACCGTCGTGTAACCGGGTCTGGTGCACGTTAAATCCGTCTAGAATAAACGACCTCCCGCTGGTGTGTTGTGGAAATGTGGAGAGGGAGGTGCCAGCTCAGGTGTCGTCCTCGTTATCTGACAGCTGTTCAAAATGACGAGGTCCGTCCCAGAATAGCCTTAGTATTGTTTTATAACGAGACGTTAATATAATTAAACTAAACTAAATTCATTACTGAATTATAGAAAAAAGCATTATGTTTAATAATTCTAAAACTTCCATGAAGGATACGAAAGTGACACTACTATACCGCGAACGTTAGAAGATAAAGGAATCTGACATCTTAGTTTTCAAAAACGTTATAATATCGTTGTGTTTGACTGCTCTGGAATGGTTCATATGGATAACGAATAGAACCGGAGTAAAGCTCAGAAAATAACACTGATTTAATGACTGTCACAATTTGATATCTAATATATTTTTTTTGAGAGATTCATGAAGATCAAGCTATGCATAAGAAATTTAATCGAAAATAAATGCTATCAGTATTTTTAACGAACCAGCTGATAGCCAAAGGCGGGTAGTTTAAATAAATTTCAGATGTTGGCATGCATCTTCATACGGAACGTTATCCATGCTTTCAGTTAAAGATTGACCCTTAACTTGGGAGGTGAAATTGTAGGACTTAACTGGGGAGGTGCGATCAACGAGACCGCCTTTCATTTACACTCAAATCAAATTTTCTAATGAATGTATTAGTATGATATATTTTGCAGATATTTTTCTTGATATATAGATATGTTTTAGAAATCTTTCAAAATATATTATCATTGAAAAAAGTAAATGCGTTGGAACATATATTTTCTTCTCAAATTACATGTAACAATAAATAATATTCTCGAAAAAACATATTTCTTTTTACTTTTTAAATCATATTTACAGTATATGAAGGTATTTAGAAGACAATATAATGTAAAATTCAACAATTATATGAAAAATAAAAAAATTGACAATGGGTAAAATTGGCCCTTTTTTTCCGGCTTGTGTGACTTTCATAGCACGGCTTTCGAGGGCCTTTTAGACATACAGGTATAGAAATCAACCTCAATCAAACTAGTATAGAAATCAACCTATAAATTCTGTATATATGTATTTCTTGGTATATTAATATATTTTATAAATTTTTCAAAATACATTATCACTAGAGAAATTAATTATGTTTGAACATGTATATCAGAATCAGTTGAATGCGAACTTTCATCGAAAAACTCTTCTGTGCAATTATTCTTATCACTAAAATCGCTTAATTGGATGATATTTCGCGGCCCAAGTTTTAGCGCCATCTTCTAAGCCTTGTTTATCACTGGGACACTAACAGGGAGGTGCGGTCTTAGAGACCACGCTCAAAGAAATAACTGAATTCTTTTAAAAAGCACCCTGTTGAAATCGGTTGAAAATATGCACGTGTATTGAAGGTCACAAAATAGGAAGCTACGGGGTCAATCCATTCAATTGAGCTAAAAATAGAATAGGGGTGACTGAAAATCCATTGCCAGCGGTCTCACAGACCGCACGTCCTCAGTTAAGCGTTAAAGAACGTTTATGAAATGGCATTTAGATGGGAAAGATGAAAAAAAAAACCCTGTGTCAGTTTTTTTTGTTTATTTTATTGATTAATGGAATTAAATTTCTTATTTATCTTAAAAATGTTCCAAAATTTAATTAAAAACTTCATAAATCCATATTTAGCATGTACTTTTATTTATTGGTTGTAATTAATTTAGTATATTGAATAAATAACTTTTTTAAATAGAGAGATATCGATTGATAGGATTAAAAAGGAAGATTTTTTTTATATTATGTAAAGCCATCCTAATAATTATTTATTCTTTGGATAATCGGCAAATAGCATTTGAATGTGCGTGTCTTAAAACAAAACAGTCCTTCTTTCAGTGCCGAAATTTGAGGTTACTTTGCATCCATTTTCATGATCTCAAAATGATGTTTGGGATTAATTGTATGCATTTAATTAAAACAAATTCATTTCAGATTGTTTTTCTTAAATAGGTGATTACTAGAAAACCTCTTCACATTAAAATTTGAATCTAATGATAATTTAATAAAGACTTCCACTCAAATGATTCTTATAGGAGCAGATTATTTGCACTAGTTATTTCTTTTTCAATATATTTCAATTTTAAAATCTGTGGTACAGCATTAAATATATTTATTGATAAACTGGGTGGAAATATAAATAAATAAAAAACAACAACAAATTGTGCATTTAATTTATTACAATAATCCACTATCCTCATAAAATGCGTATTGCAGAAATCCCCGTAGCCTGTAACCGCCAGGACTGTTAATTATCTCGACGTTTTTGGTTAGGTGAGCGTTTATCGTCAATCTGAGATCAGCATCCATTACCAGATCTGACTGCGAACTGCAACTGTCTTTTCCTTTTCAGTCGAGGGAAATAGGCTGACCTTCCAGATTTCTTTACACGAAGCCACTTTCTGTTGAAACAATTTGCTCACTTAAGAATACTGAAACGCGTTTAAGGTATATTTAGTAGAAGCTTGCATGTATTTTGATCATTTCTTTACACTTTAAAAGGCATTTATTGAGAAAAATGGGTACAATCAAAATATTTTTACATCATTTTCTACAATTTTCTTCCATTTTCGTTTAATAAGTCTTGCAAATGATTGTCTTCGAATTTTTTTGGACCCGAGGCCGTTTTTTGTCATTGACGTTGAAATCACCATTCTTAAATCGTTGAAACCCAAACCGACAATCGGGATATGACGGAGCGGCATCACCATGAGTTTCTAAAAGTATCTGATAGGTTTCGGCCGCAGATTTCTTCAAATGTAACAAAAAAAAAAAAAAAGCAATGATTGTCGAAAATGCAATTTGGAGCATTCCATAATTGGTGTCTTTATACAATGAATAATTCAATAATACTAAATGGAAAACTTTCATAATTATAACTTTAATACCAATAGTAAATTTACTATTAAATAAAAGTAAATTGGTAAAACTCAAAACTATTACCGTTTATATAGATATTTCACATCTTTACCATGTCATTGATTAAAATACATGCAAGTACCTTGTGAAATGCACGATGACAAACTCTTGTGTCTCTCTACAAGTCTTGGTGCAAGGCTCTTGTTATTTATTAAATACTTAGATTGAAGGAAATAAATTTAAAAAACAAATTGGGTTATTCGACATCACTCATTTTTAGGGTTCAAGGAAATTTCTTTCTACATCCATATCAGAAAAATTTCAAACAAATGCAATTGATATTTAAAGCCGCATTGAAGAAATGCCACATTGAAGAAATGCGAAGAAAGACTGTCGAATCTCCATGGCCGAATGGTCATGGCACTGGTCTTGTGATCAAGAGACCTGGGTTCGAATTCCGCTAGAGACACTGAGATTAATGGTATATGTAAATACTTAATTCCTTGATTTTATGTTTTCCTTTACTTCATGTTCCAGAAGATACTGGGCATTTCTTTAGTTTACCAGACAAGTGTTCTGGACTTTTCTTACTGTCTCCAGAAGAGTATTCTGGAACTTTCTCTGCTTATATAAAAGCAGAAGATTTGTCAGTTACTGTATTCTCAGTTCTGAGTTGAGTTAATAAATTGGTTTAGCTCTACCTCTTTGTGTGTCATTGAGTTCTATACGACAGTTCTACGTGACAATATTTAAAGCAGCAGAAAGAAAATTAGGTTGATTATTTTTGAAGTTAAAATGCATTAATCTTCAGAATGATTGCACTTTCTTCACCAGAGATAGATATTTTAATAATAAAAGGCTCATTGCTTTGTTCATTTAAAGATTTCTCCCTTTTGCCGCCTTCTGAATGTGTGTATGTGAGATGCATTTTGAAATGCATATTTAAGTAGAGAAATACAGGGCGGTCATTAAATAGCTTTTCCTGTTTGTCGGCATCTACAGCTAAAACAAATGAACGAAATGGAACCACATTTCATATGCAAACTGTGGAAGACACGAGAAGATGAATACCGTTGGAAAAAAAATGAGTACTAAAAGTTGCCGATGGGAGAAATATTGGCGCCGTGTCACATATGAACGAAGAAATTTACATATCGAGATGGATCGTGTGAAATTTCTAGTGCGTGCATGACAGCAACGCCATGCCTTCCTTGTAAAAAGGGAAGAGCAAACGACCTGTTAGCAGTTCGTTCTTGACTGTTATTCACGATGGACTGTTGATGTGAGCTTAATACGGGCCCTGCCTTACCTCAGCATGCTATACTAGTAAAACTGTTCTACACTAGACAGTGCAATGCCGTGGCTGCCCTTAAGCAAACCTGCATGTCTTATGTGCAGAACATAAAACGGGTTGCTATGGACATCGAAACTGACGGTTTACACGCAGCAGTGGAGAACGCCATAAAACCGTATGCAATATGCTCTACCAAGGGAAAGTCAAAGTATTGAAAATGTTGCGTCCACGGAATCCTAATATTGATAAATAAAGGATCATTTTCTGTAAGTTTCATGAATTCATTCATATCTGTACTCTCATACAGCCAGTTTTTTTCCTATCGGCAACTTTCGGTACTAATTTTTTTTTTCTGCAGGATTCCTCTTCCCATGTCTTCTACAGTCTGCATATGAAATATGATTCCATTTTTCCAAACAGGGGAAATTATTTTATGGCCACCCTGCGTTTTCGTCTACAGAGTCGGATGCAAAGGAAGGCTCGTGGCGGACATAACTGCCCCCATCGCAAACCTTGGACAATATTTTATAGACTGAAAATATGTTACTGTTGGGTTGATCGCATTTGATCGGACTGCATATGATTGCTTTAATATGATTGAATATGATGGAAAATAAATGCAGATTACAGGGAATATTGTAGGCAAACCTGAATTATCTTCCATACGTGTATTATCTTCCTTCATTAATTGTAATAGATTGCGTTGTGGACTAAACTTTAATCATAAACCAGTGGGCATTATCCTCCCCAAACAGGAAAAATCACGAAGGTTTAGAATTTTGCATGGAAAACTTGTGCTAATCAGTTATAAAATGTAAATATTTTCCAAAATAACCTTTTTTTTGTCCATTTAAAATTCTGTTCTTTCATAGATGATATTCTTATTGCTTTTCATTACCTTTATGTTAAAGATTTTTGGAATATAAAAAAAAATGTACAAGATGTTAACTGATCAGTTAACCTTATTTTAGTAAAATATTATACAAATATCATTTTTTACTACCTTTTTTTGCCATTACATTTCTTTACTTGAATTGAAACGTGCTGTTAAATGTCTGATCGTATGATTTTGAATAAATAATCCAGTTTTAAAATCGGGAATATCAAATGGATAAAAAAGGAGGAATTTAAATTTTCAACGAAATTACTTGATTTATGACGCTTGCTAGCATCTGTTTGTGGCTTGTTTTATGTATCTATGAGACGATGTTTTTTCCTACTGTCCTGTACTTTGCACAATACGCCTGTTTATAATTGGATTCATGTATAATTTTTTTTTGAAAAACACAGAACATTTCATTTTTATTGAAAGTTCAAAATACTACTTAGAATATTAGTGGCGGAAAATTAAATCATTCAGAAAAAAAAGTTAATTAAATTTATTTTTGGTATATTTAATTAAAGAAATATATCCTTGTTTTTATTTCAACTGTTTGTCTATACTCATCAAAAACAATGCTCGAAGATATTAAAACTTTCACGACGCTTTTTAGAAAAAGCGTATTTATTCCCTGAAGTCCAAAGTAAACTCATCTGGTATTTCTTTTAATGAAAAGGACGAAATGCTCTACTTTAGCAAAACGCTGCTTGAAATATAAAAGTCGTTGAATTTCTAGAGTATTTAATTTAATGTTTGTATTTCAGATCTTTTGGCTGTTTTTTATATTCAATAAGGAAATGAAAATTTCTGATTTCCTTTCTGATACGGATACATCATTATTTTCGTGGAATAGGATCGGTGCACACAGAAAGAATGCAATGAATTGGATTTATAGCATAATTTTATGTCAGTCTTTATTTTTTTAAATTACGCAGAAAATACTAATGCATTAGAACATAGCAAAATTTAAACAATCGCTGAGTATATTTTAATAGTTCTTTAGTACTAAACAAAGAAAAACACAATTTACAATTAAATATTATTTTATCTCCTCTTTCTTTTGACGGCAAAGATTTGTAATATTGTATTTTTTATTTTGTGAGGCTGTCTTGAAGCCAATTTTTTTCTTAACATGCTTAATGAAATGCGAGATAAAACAAAGGTGAATAAAGGGAAAAAAAGGCTTCAAAACAATACGCTGCTGTCCTTGTCTGGGTGAAATTTTGAATGAATGCACGTGAGACGGATGAAGCTAAGAGATCTCTCTCTTGCTTTTGGCACATGCATGACACTGAACCGAAGAGAAATATTTATTAATTTGCAATAAAGTAATATTTATTGCATCTTCAATTTACTTACATACCTAAAAAACAAAATATTCTTGTATGTTCTATGATTGGACTTTTCCCAGTTTTTTTTAAAATCTAAATAAAACTGATTATTATTTAAAATTTCAGATATTTAGGAACACAAAGAAATGATTTACACAACGGAGCTTCTCTCTTTAGTATACTCATATCTTATCGTGTTTTTGAATCTTGTCGGGAAGGGCTTATCAAAAGCCTAAAAATATTAAATGATTATATAATTAACTTCTTTATATTTTGAGAAAAAAAAAACATTTCAAAACATCTGTTTATAAAGATGATAAATTAACTTGCTGAAGATTAATAATCTCACGTAATTTATGGGTTTGAATGTTCAGTCTATAATAACAGCGAGCACATTTTAATACTATTAAAATTGTTTTCCTTACACTTTGTGCTTACACACACACGGGAATCTCAGAAAATTGCAATAAAATGAAATTTTCTGATGAAATAAAACCTTACATATCATCTGAAATAATTTACTTAAGCTTCGAATTTCAATAAATCATTAGATCGTACGGAAAATATCTCATAAAGGACAGATTAATTGGTGGAACGTATAAAAAGAATCATTGCTGAGTAATTCAAAACCAGTTTTTAGATTTGAAATTTCCATAGACAAATAATTTTGATTCAGTGAACTCATTCGGGCTGTTTTTTTACGTGGCAAAATAATCTGTTGATTAGAATTTGGGTCTGCGTATTGGAAGTATGAAAAGAATTGGGAATTATATAGAAAGCTATATCTAGGCTATAGTAGCGATTCTATGGGGATCTTGCAGTTGCAATATTTATATTGCTTTTTACTGATATCCTTGAAAAGATGATTTCTTACAACAGGCCCCTTACAACGGCATCGCATTTGGCAATAACTTCCAAAACTGTCGATCAGTCACAGTTCAGTTCACAGTTTCGAAGCAAATTATGCACAGATAGTTGGATGAAGTACATGCACACAGATCTTCATATGGCTTTAAAACTCGACAGTTAACAGCTAGAACTGGTTAACAGAACAGAAAATAAGTTAACTGGATACCAGACTAGTGGATATGTGTACTGTTTGCTGCCAAATACCGGTTTTCTTCACGATTTGAGAGATGTCGTTATCTGCATAAATTGCATCAGGAATTAATCAAAAGTTTGAAAATGTCATGAAAACGGTGGCGTCTGATAGCTGATTTGTGGGTCGCACCATCCTGGAGTTTTTCACGGATCTTCTTATACAACGTGGATATATTTATCGGTATATCTTAAACTTTTATGAGTCAAAAAATAATTTTTGAAATTCTTAACAAAGGTGAAATATTTTTATACAGCACAATATACACATCCTTTCAAGCACCAATGAATTAAATTAAATGTTGCATGATGTTTGCATTATACAAACTGCCAAATTTTGCTAATGGTTGCCAGCGCAAATTTTGGTGGTTAAAGGCAAAGCAACTTGTTTTCCTTTAACCAATTAAGTATGAATATTACTTTGTAAGTGCATTTGTGCGTATGGGAGTGTATATATATATGTTATCGTTAAAGTATGAAATCCGTTATTTTATAGAATACCTAGTTATTCCCTGAAATAACTGATTGTGTCCGTTAAAGTGTAAAACTCTCTTGTATTTCATGATTTAACTAGTTATTACATAGAATAACGATCTGCAACCCGTTAAAGTGTAAAATAATCTTAATTAACTTAATGTTCAAAGAGAAAGAGAAAAGTCTAAAAAATGTTTAGAAATTCAAGAGAAAAAGATGAAATTAATGTCGGATAAATCTCATTCTGAAGCCTCTGTGGGGTTTACCGTCCGTATCCCAGTGCCTGAAGTTGACAGAGGAGAAGGTGCTGCCAAATATATTTTTGCTATCATCATAAAAATAACCGAAGAAGGATTTTTCCAATTGGGCACAAGAAACGGCAGCTTAAAACAATTATACTCCCGATCCCAGTTCAGTGTCTGCGAACAAAAATTAATTAAAATCGAAGAAGTACCGGATGTAGAAATATCGCTCCGGTCGGTTGCTACAGCTCAAAGTTTAGGTACTGGTCAGCGATTTAAAAAATATTCGTGTAAAACCCAGTGTGTCAACAAAAAATGTTTTTGTTTTAGAAATAATGTTCTTTGTAATTCCAAGTGTCATTTTAGTAATCCTTGTTGTAACAAATGATTTTATGGTACTTTTCCATAAATACCATTTATACGCTGCAGAAATGAGATAAATTGCTTCTTTTTCATTTTAATTGTCTATCATTAGTTTAATTTCATTTTAGATAAATTGTTTATTTTACACTTTAACTGTTTCTCATTGGTTAATTTATAGAATACCTAGATATTTCATAAAATAACTAGTGAAAGTGTCAAATTAATAACATATTATACACTTTAACGGACACGATCACTTATTTCATGGAATAACTAGGTATTCTATGAAATAACTGCATTATAT
>JAPMOR010002645.1:158984-192768 GCA_026543865.1 Argiope aurantia | reverse complement strand
AGTAAGTTGTATAAACGCCCGCATCTATTTATCTAAGATATATTATATCAGTAAATATGCAAATAGAATATTGCATTCATACATTCTGTGTATTAAATATATATGGAGCGTTACATTTATGCACACTTATGTTATAAAGATAAATTTACACATAGATTCTTAATAGTTCATAACACATAAGTAGATACGTACATATATAGTACATTACATATAATATGTTCCATACAAATAATGTAAGAAAGTATTATATGTATAAAGCACGATACGCATGTATTTATGTGTGCACTTAGCACATATTGCATGCACACGTACATAATAATTCATGCACGTATGTACATTGTACGCTGAATATTTTAGAACTTAACGCACGTGCGTTGCATGCATACAGACAGACGGATTATAAATGCAAGGTGCAACATAAATTCGTACAAACTTCAAAAAAAAAAATCTTGATGAAAAATAATTCGCGGACAAAATTCTAGTTCGCAGGAATATGTTCAAAAAGTCTGGATTTCTTTTCTTATTAAAAAAATGAGCAACGTATTGATTAAAAAATGAGATATAGATGGCGCTCACAAGCGAAACCGAGACGATTCATGCAAATCAGGACATCAATAACACAAGGATAGAAATGGATTCGTTATTCGATGCCAGCAGCATGTTATCGTTACTGGGTCAAACATTAATGGTTAAGCATAATGTTAAACATAAAGGTTAAACATAAAGAATGGTGAATCCACGACTAAAGCATTGCGAATGTTCGGCAAGGAGGAAGGAATCAAGGCAAATAAAAGCCCTATTTCATTGAATGGGATACTGAATTTAGTACGCCGTTTTGAGGAAACAGTGAATTTAGAAAGTAGTTCACGAAGTAGCAGACCATCCGTCAGTGCGGATCGCCCGTTGTACAAATTATCATGGGAAATTTGGCAGTCGGGACATCAATGGTGAGTAGCAGTGCACGTAAATCTGAGAGAATAACGGGGATTCCGGAAACGCCGATCCGACGAATTCTGCACAGAATCTTGAACTGTATCCGTATACTTCTACAGCGGATTCCAATGAAAGACGAGTTTTTGCAGCATGGGTATTTGCACAATTGGAACGAGATCTACAATGGTTATTGAATATTATGCGGGTTGATAAAGCCCACTTTTTATTACGTGGCGACGCTAATACGCAAAACTTTGTATGGAGCGACATCAAACTCGCATGCGTACAGGACCAAACCACTACATTCATTGCGTGTCAAGGTTTGGAGTAGTTTCACCGCGTCCTTCATTCTTGGCTCTTTCGTTTCTGAACAACGTTGTACCCGTAGGAAAATATGTTTTGTCACTGTAGAAGGTATCTTACGCTTTTGCAAGACCACATTATGTCTGCTTTGTAATAAAGAAGTGCATTGCATGCCGTCACTTTCATGCAGGATGGTAACCTATCTTATGTTGCTCGTTCCATCAAGACGTTTCTCTGAGGACCGAGCATGTAAGATTAAATAGCCCTCACGATCTCCAGTCCTTATTCCAGGAGGCTTTTGGTTGTGGGGATATTTAAACTCTCCTCAAATCATTTTGGTGAAAATGAAAGATGACATTCAACGGGTCGTTGATGCCGACACGCTATAATAGACGTATTTACGCATTTCTCTAGCTTAATTCCTTGTGGAGGCTGTCATGTTAAACATCGTTTGCTTTAAAATAAAATGTGCTGTGTTAAATAACTGTGCTTTATTTTCCTGATTTACATAAATTCTCTAAGTGATACATGTGAGCACCATCTGTTAGTTATTTTTTGAACATTTTTTTAAATGCGGGAAAAATCTAAGGGCTTTCTGAACACATTCCCGCGAAACACAATATTTTTCGAGCATTGCTTTTTTATTATGATTTTTTGAAGAATGCATGAATTTATGGCTCATTTTGCATATTTATGTATGTATGTTAGTGCTTTGTTCACAAATACTAATTTAGTACATTATTTTTAATACGTTAAATATCTGTTCATACTTCCCAAGTATGTATGTCAAATATTGCATGATTTACATACCTGTATATACACACACTATCTACAAAAATATCATTGCAATGAATAGCATCAATACATCCAATTATTTAATGAGGAAGAAACTGTTTATAGTATGAAAGTTATTGTCTGGTATATTGCATTCTAAATTAAAAGCAAAACGGATATAATAATGAAAAGCATCAATAATAAATTACAGTATCTTTGCTTTAGCAGTAAGCGATCTCCATGCTATAGAAATAATTTATCCACACATTCTAGCTAAAAATTATCGATAATTTCAAAACTATGGACTAAAATCGTAATTTTTTTAAAAAATGGCTGATATTTTGTCAGAAATTTAATTAACAGTAGCCGCGTTGGTAACCAATTTGTTCTTCTAAATTATTCATCTTTTAGGCTATTAAATGATTAATATAGAATATACTTTAAAAACTTTCTTTTTGTTGTTTGATACTACTTTCATTATTATGAAAGCAATGTGTTCGAAACCGTAAATCGTGGAATGCAGTCGAAAATATACATTTTCTAGTATGCTTCGTATACTCAAAAATGTAAACTTTTTATTAAAATTTCTGATATTGATTAATGTCTTTAATCTTTAAAAATGTTTCTTAAGAAATTGCAATCACGGACTATTTCTCCGTCTGGAATCTTGACTATTTCTCTGTCATAAATGCTCTTTCATATAATCTGTATATCCATAAAATATTTTTAAAAGCAAATTTTTGTTAACAAATCTGTGATTCAATAGAAGAATAATATCATTTTTTTTCCTTTACAGCCTCAAAGAAAAAGATTCTTTGTGAAAGATGATTAAAAGAATTGGCCTTGCTAATATACAGATTGATTTTTTTTGTTCATCCTATCTTTCATTTTAAATACCAATTTGTTTTATTAAAAGAATGCGTAAACGAGCATAGAATAGTGAAAATACTTTTCATATTAAAGGCTCGGATGCCATTTTCCTGGAAATGCCACGATATTTCGACATATTCTCTACCAGAAAACCTGAGAATCCTTTCGCCCGTTTCCATGACAACCCTCTTTCTGGAATCTGAAATCCTCTAATCTGCAGTGGATGGTGTGAGGTTTGGAATCAAGTTCCGGGATTAAAGGCACTCATTTGAGGGATTCTTCCGATCACGCTCGAGTTTGGGAAAGAGCTTTTAATCACTTGCAGCGTGGAGGATTAAGTGGAGAGACCAAATTTGGGAAAAAAACAAAAACAAGAATTAACTCACAAAAATGAGAAGGGGAGAATTCTGACCATCATCGATTATTTAGTGGAATCGAGTTGGAAGCTTGCCACGAGAACATAGCTGTAGTGGGTTTCAACAGCGATCTAAATATCGTGATCAAGACACTTGATTTCACTTTTTAAAATAATCGAATTGACTTTTTACTACCATAAACTCATTATACAGTTGATGCAATCGAATATGAGTGGTTAATTAAGAAAGCCGTTAATTCAACTTTATTCTGTACGATTCCCAAGTTATTTGTTCTCTCCATTCGTTTCTAATAATGATAAAAATATTTATTTATCAAGCATATTTATGCAACGATGTGTAATTTTAATTTTAATTATTAAGATACTTTTTGGCAAGTTTTCAGAAATACATAGAGCATTTAGATTTTCTGTGAAACTCCACAATCAAATTATTTATTTTAATAAATTGCCACTCTTATTTTATGCAACTTTTTAGAAGTTGTTTAAATTGCGAATGAAGATTTTATTCAAGTAGTATTGTTTTCCGAATTATTTACTTCATTTCAAATATAAAGAAATTGGTAATGAATCTCTCATTATTAAAGATAGTTAACCTTAACCCATTACTTTTAGATGGGGATAGTGGAGCTAAGTCTACTCCTGGATCTATCTTTATGAATAGTTAGTACATTGCTGTTATATAAAATAAGAAATCATATTTTAGGATATATTTCAGAGTTGCTGGCGAATTGGCTGGATGACAACACTCAAAACTTCGATCAAGAGCGTAGATATCATGCTCCAACAGACATGTTTGCTCAAGTAGAACTTGGATATTTAGGAACAGAGGATTCCACATGAGGCAATCAATAAAATCAATGAAAAGAAAACATTTTGAGAAAAGTTATTTACAAAACATCGAAGTTATAAGAAAAATGCAACGGAATTTCTTGACACTATGAAAATTAATAATTGTTCTGATTTACAAAGAAGGCAAAATAGGCATTTGAGCGGATAATGACACTAAAAGAATGTGGTTTGTTTAGAGTACAGGCCCGATATATTCTGATGAATAAATATTTCTTGAATTAAAATTCTTTTTCTCGAAGTGTAGATTTTTCATTCATCATTTCAGAAATTACTAATCATATATTCGACATTTTTTGTGATGTAATTCATTTTGTTTCTAACATATACTAGAAATAAAACCTTGAAATGGATGATTTCTATAAATTTATTGTGTGAAAAAAACTGAGATGAATGAAATATTTGTAACACAATTACATTATTTAAAATCTTTAATATGCTTATTTCAGAATAATGAGATGAACATTCGTTACTTGCATAAGAATAATTCAAACACATATCAGTAACATATTTTGAGAAATGACCGATTAAACATTTTTCACATAAGCGAAGAATCTCTTTAAAACTTTTTAAATCATCCGATGCGCTAAAATATTTTTTTTAGCTCTCTATTAAAGTAAAACTGAATGCCACAAGATCAGGTGGCGAAATAGAGTTATTCGAATTTACCGTATTCGCCTACGTTAAAAACTATTTTCTTAATCACAAATGTGTTAAAGGTTTTGCTTGAAAACATTCTTTCACTTCTCAAAACTATTTTTATTTTATGTCTATAATAATATTAAATGAAATTAAAAACACTTTAAAAGAACTACTGAAAATGGAACTGAAAACAATTCTATAAATAAGCATTTTTCCTTGTTTTTAATTAGTTTATTTAAAAGTTACTATCTTTTCTCTCATCACTAGATATTCATTTAGAGTATTTTCAGAATGAAATTCCTTGTTTGTGGTAACAATATCGCATATTTAAATAATCCTGATTAGTTCGACTTTTCACTGATGCTTGGCAATAAACGCATGGAAATTATTTCGTACATATGACAAACATTAATGGATAACAGCATTTCTTATTAATCAACATACATTTTTGAATTAAAAAAACTAAAGAAATATCGAAATATGCTACTATATGTATATCTAATTTCTGACCATTGCATGCTCGTTGGAGTAGAGAAAATGGCAAAGAAAAAAATATCCAAAACTGAAAATTTGTAAAAATGAATTATGTTAAAAAAGATGGTGGAATAATCTACCAATTTTGGAAATTTTGAAGAAAGAGTTTTGTTTTTTATTTCTTTGGCTTAATTTTTTAAAAATTTTCATTTTTCTCGAAATACGGTTTTCTCAAAATTTTCATTTTTAAAAACCATTACTGAAATACCATTAAAATATGAAATAGAAATTTTGCATATATTTAGTTTATAGTTCTGTCTAGGGTATGAACTAAAACATAGATGCAGGGATGACGCAGTAAAGTTATGCGCTTAGGAAGGTTTGAAAAAAAATCAAAATCAACCCCATTCGGAAAAAAAACACCTCTTTCATTTGCAAGAATCTTGAGTTATTTTTAAGCCCTTTCCGTAGTCAATACATCTATGTTTGTATCTAAGATTCGCCTCTAGTGAATGAATGTATACCGAAGGATACACTCTCCCGGTTATCTGTTTTTGTTTAAAAATGTTTGAGTAAAGGTCGAATTTTGAAAGATAAAAATTGAATTTTTCGAAGATTTAAAAAATGATAAAATGACATTCTACTTTTGCAAGATATATTAATGTTTTGCGCACATGCCATTTGAAAATAGGAAAATATGGCTTCAAATATCAGTGTTTAAAAACAACTTCCAAACGATACCTTAATGAATAGATGTTTTTAAAAAAATTTCTTTTCATGAAGGCATATGCGACGAGTTTTTAATTATCATCAAGATTGTACACCTCATAATTAAAATTTCTGCATTTTCACCATGCGTTGATACCTTTTCTTTGGTTGCGATGCTCAATAGAGATGTAAAGTGACCGAGATTATTAATTTGCCATCTTACATGACATACATGAAAGCTTCAGCTTTTATGTGGAAGAGATATCCAAGCCAATTGATGGGTGAAGATTTATTGCAGAGTATCATTTTAATTAAAAAATCATTTATAAGCTGTTATTTAATTTGTTTGATAGTGAGAATTTTACCCACGACCATAGAGAAGAAACTTTTCGATCGTCCTCAAATTCTAGAGTCAAGTGTAAAATAAAAAAATTGCTAACGCTCCAATTAATTTTAATTATCTATTGAAATTAGAGGTTAAATTGTAAACCTTTTATGAAATGCTGACAAAGCACAATCAAGTTTATTATTAATTCCTATCACAAATAAAGAAAAAATAGTAACGCGTAATAAAAATGCAGACATTTCGATTATGAGATGTACATTTACAATATCGAAATACTTTAAATAAAGAATTTTTTTTAAAATTAATGTTATTAATTTTAAAAAGTTGATTTTAATTCGATTTTATTCTTCTTATAAAGTTTTCTAAGACAGAAATGATCTGTAAGATGATATTTTATACATGACTAACGAACATTTAATTTTAATTCATTGTTAAATATTGCGGTAAGATATAAGTATTTTAATCAAGAATCTGTAGTTATATCAACGTCCCTTTTAAAGCAACAGTAGGGCTATATTGGGACAAACCTCGTAATTTTGGACTGAGGTCAGATGACGAGGACGACACTTGGGCTGGCACTCCCCCTCTCCAAGCTTCCACACCACACTCGTGGGAGGACGTTTCGCCACGATGTATTTGGCGTGCACCAGACCCACCAACAAAATGGTTCTTCGGTGGAATCGGGTCTCAAAACTAAAACCCTCCAGTTCCGAAGCCGAGACTTTACCACCATGCCACCACGGCGGCCCATTTTGTAAACCATGTAGTCTGCAAACCAGTGGCTCTTTTATTTTACAGAAAATTTACTTGATTTAGTTTAGTAGTATTAATGTCCCATTTGAAAACAACACTAAGGCTAATTTCGGATGGACCTTGTCATTTTGAACAGACGACAAGAGCGGCACCTGAACCCCTTCTCCATCCTTTCACACCACACCACACCTAGGGTAGGACATTTGGTCCCAACGGATTTAGAGTGCACCAGACCCGCTTACACGAGGATTCTTCGGTGGAATCGGGTCTCGAACCTGGAGTCTTCGGTTCCGAAGATAAGACCTTACCGCCAGGCCACCGCGGCCGTTCCTGAACCCTTTGGGAAAGGAGCAAAAGTGTCTCCGCAAATGCTTGATTCATTTCCTAAGACTGAATTTGTGTTTATATAAAAATTCTGATTCATGGAAGTAAATCCAGCATTCAGTTTCTACATTATTTTGAGCATTAAGTGCTTAAATTTAATTTATAAAAAATGAATATTGAAAAAAAAATGCATCTAACGATTGAAATTCCTTCTAAAAGATAATTAGTGCTAATTTATGAAAAATAAAAAAAAGCTGTGTTAAGTACCAATGTGGATAAATATTAAGGTATCCAAACACGTTAGGAGCACTTTTTTTTTTAGAAAAAAAATGGTGTAGACATACTTTAACCATATTTCTAGGTTTAAGACTATCCAAAATTAATACTAGAATGTCAATATTTGAGATAAGCATTAGAACTTTTTGAAAATTGGAATTTAATAGCATAAATTTAAGCAAATATTTTAAAAACTTCAAATTGGTTACACCAAAAACTATTATTCTCACCCGAACAAAACTTATACCAAAATAAACTGCATAATTATCTCTAGGGAATGAACTGCAATCGTGTGGTTATAATAATAAATAAAAGTTTTAGAACCAATCAAAGAATTTATGAAATTTTTAGTAAATTTATGACGTTATTGTTCAAACAATAAGATGTAAATTAAAAAAAAATATTTTCTAAATCTAAATTCTTTTAGTTTATTCCCCATAAAATAGTACAAAGTCCACCAAATTTCATAGTAATATGATAATTATATTTTGAATTATTTGATTTGAAGTGAGCAAAAAATAAGTAAAAATCAATTTTCAGAAAAATGCATTTAAAATATTCACTATCATGTTTTAATAATAAATTATTTGTGTACATACTTAAAATTCACCACATTTATGTTATATCTTCTTCTTCCTCAACTTTTAATAATTTTACTTTTTTAATTTATTTTATTTTTTTCTGGAAATTTTTGTGTTAGCCAATGAATGCCACCTAGTTTTATCCCTCTTTTTTGACCTTAACAAATGCTCTAACTACATTTGCACTAGGATACACTCCACTAACCTTAAGAACATTCAGTAATCCTATAAAACCTTCATTAAAAAGTATTACAGATAGAAACGGCCCTAATCTGATTACTCGGAGCTCAACAAAGACATCTTTAGGTACAAATTTCCATAAAACACTGTTGAAACTCTCATTGGCATTTTACATTTTGCAGTGCAGAAAATGTTCCGTATTTAAAACTAAATTTGTGTTTATACAAAATTTTAACATGTTTTTGACTCTTTAAATCGGTACTTCAAGTTATTTAAGGCCCAATTCCGGTTTACCGATTATTACGAAAATATTAATATCTTGCCTTCTAATTAATGTAGAAATAAAAGTAAACCTGTTTTGGATAGCTCAAAGACTGGTCTATCCAATAAAAGATGTCAGTTTTGGCGAAAATCGAATTTTTCAACGTGTTCGGATACTTTAAATAATCCTTGTACTTAAAAATTATAAAATCCTTTAAAATCAATTGTCAATATTATAAAGAATGGGGAAGAATTAAAAATTGTATCATGACAATTAAAAATAGTAGCGACAAATTTAGTTTTCAAAGGGCTGTCATCCTTTGCCGGGTCCACCTACCATCTAATGAAGTGAACATCAGCAGAGAACTCTTTTCAATGGCCTATTGAGTGCGCTCAGTTTTCATGCAAGCATAATACATGCTTTGAGTTATTGTAGTATATATATTCAAAAAGATATCATACATATTCAAGAAGTCATATATATTCAAGAAGATAAATAGACAGAAATAATTAAAAAAAAACTTTTTTTTGACTCAGTGATCAAAATCTATAAAAATCTCAAGATTCTAACTTTTTATAGTAATGATACTCATTCAAGGATATTTCATATGCTGAAAAGAAGTGATTTCCATACTAAAAAAGAGTAAAAAGCTATGTACGCCATTCAAAAGCATTGAGATGTATTTTCCAAGTGCTTAATCCAGCAGTCCGATTTGCTGATTAAAGCAACTCAAGCAGTCATTTGTAAATCGTACGGATGCATGAGCCATCTTTCATCTTCACTCAGGATTACTGAAAGATTACTTCAATTGATCAAAGGTTTGTTCCTCATTCGATAACTCTATGGTCAACAAACCGCGCTGTTTGACAGATGAAGAATTATGTCTCATGCAGCTGACCGAGCGAGAAATCGCAGAGGAAATCCCCGGACGTGCGACGAATGGTGAGTGCGAAATTCAAGGAGCCGGGATTTCCCTTCCCGGAGATGCCAAGCGCTGATAAAAGTGGATGATTAAGCTTATCGTCAATCCTTGCACGGGCTAAAAACTGGAAGCCGCGTGGCACTGACTTTCATTTACTGTTTTTTGAGGAGAAAGTGTAGAAATCTGCTGGGTAGCATTTTAAATTCTCCTTATAAGAAAAGATTAATAATGTCTTTTTTTTAGCATAATAAAGCAAGGGCTGCTTCCAATGCACGTTCAAATAGTTTGTTTACATGAATGCTTAAGCGTTTGAAGATAAAAATGGTAAACTATGTAAGAGTGAAAAGGTTATCATTGTTTTTCCGTGTTGAGTGTTACATATGAAATGTTTTGTAATGGTGTAAAAGTAAAAAGAGAATGGAAGTCTTTTAAGCAGTTCAAAAAAGACTGCTAGTGTAATGTGAGAACAGTTTTTGTTTGTTTGTTTTTTCATTTCACGATATTTTTGCTTTTGGCATTTAAGACGTTTTTAGGTTTTAATTAAAGATGCAAAAGGCTGTACCTAAACCTTACCATTTTTGGATTACTTCCTTTTCTTTCTTTATTCTTATCATAAATTTAAAAAATGATAACGGCTCATCTATTACTAAACATTTTTCTTTTGTTTCATGTTAAATGAAAAGGGAAAATGTTAATAGATTTTTCCGAAACATTTTTTGGAGGGATCAAGTTTTAAAATCAAATGTCCTTTGTTTTGGCGCTTACAACACACTGTTTCAGTATTTTCAGAATTTAATTATAAATCAATCAATTATTAATCAAATTTTTATTCGCATCAATGGAGACATCTGCTAATGTATTTGTGAAGAAATTATATATGGGTTTCATAATGATTGTAATAATGAATTGTAAATAAAAAAATAACTAAAATAAGGTATTATATTTTTGAAAACTTATAAACGTTTTTTTAAATACTTTTATTGTATTTATTTTTTAAAAACTTTTCAAAACATACTGGGAAAGCTCTGTTCAAATCACATTACATATTTTATTTCCATAACTGCAAAATCCTTTGCAGATACATTAATCTGAGAATATATTCACTCACAAAATTAATTTTTTCGTGGAAACAGAAAACTATCCACATTTTCTTATTCACGTACAGCAGTTTGCTTTATTTGAATATTTGCATACGCATTTCGATCTCTTTAAATGCACGCATTATGAACTAGGAAATATTTATCTGCTTGCAACCCTCATACTCGAAGCAAGGGGGGGAGGGGGATTGAATCGCTTTAAGGGATACGGCAGAATGATTTTCCACATTTGAAATTAAAGTTAATTCAATTCTTTATTTGATTTTTACTAATTTAGATTAAAATTTGGTTTTGAAATGACACGAGGATTGATCCAATGGAAGGCAGAATTGCATTTGATAATGCATACTTTGCAACTCTGTACGTCCTGCTAACTCGAATTTTTTTTTACTTATGTCTTTAAACCGCAATGCGTATGTCCCGAATTTAATACACTGTTTTCTTTCCACCTGGCGTACCTTCTGTTACTTATAATTAATCACTTATTTGTGCAGAAAATTGCCGAGTAACAGAAAAGAATAGAATTTTTGCATAGAATGTACTTTTTTTTTCCTGCCTTATTATAATTTGGCAACATATCCGTTATCTTTAGAGAAAATCAATTTCTCGATCATTCTGGTTGTTTCTTAAATTTGTAAGAACAATGTTTTCAAATTTATATCCGCTAATCAAAGCAACTAAATTACTTTTATGTATAAATTTACAATATTGCATCTTGCGCCTTGTTGCCAAATATCTTACCACAAAAGAAGCTTTTGGAATACTAATACAAAATTTTCCAAAATAGAAGGAGATCAACAAAGCTTTAATTTCATGATAAAAACATTTCTTTTTATTGAAGCTTGAACCACAAAGATAATCATTTCAGTAGTATCTCGAAGAACATTACATCATTATTGTTGCTTGCTATCCAATATGATTGTGATCTTCGGAGAGCAAGTTTTTTTATCGGAATTCCTAAAACCGCAGATTGCAGCTGAGAAGTATCTGAATACTGTTATTCACAAGTATATGAACAATTCGCATTTTTGAACGATGGCTTATTTTTGAAAATCAATGGCTAAAAGTCAAGCTTATTTATCACCTCCTTGCATTTTAAATAATGTGAAACTGAAAAGGGAAGAAAGAAGTACGTATGTGGCCAGCAGGATTTTAAGCAGAATTATTTATAAACTTGTGCCAATAAGACATATTTTATTCAATAGCATGGTCTCAGACCTCCTGTCCTTTGACCATTTGTAAAAAATTTCAATTTACTGTGATCTATTATCGATATTAAAAAGAATCGCTGATGTCGAAAGAACAACACTTTTTATGTAACACCCCTGCATCATGCATTCAAATATATTTCATGATATTCTACAATAGATACTGTACTCGCGGATGCCCCTTCAATTATTTGTTTTATAACAAATATATATAATTTAGCCTTACTGCACTAGGAGACAATATTACAGATTCGTAACAATATAGAGATATGTTTCAGATAAAACGAACAATTATACAATCATACCTATCGACCCTTTTGACTTGACTGGATTTGACTTTGAGTTTTCTTACTTACTGAAAAATTTTATTTAAAAAGATGGTTTACAAATGCTGTGGACTCCATTTGGAAACATGACACACAGTCTTACTTTGAACTAATTCATAAATGTAAAATTTAAGAGATTCATAGCATGACTGATAACTAAACTGTAGTTATAACTTGTGTCTTGCCATTAGCAGAAAAAAGTAGTTTTGAGAGATTTGATGGAGTTTTTTTTTTCACGGGGCTCCCTAATTACTTCTTAAGTAGTGACATCTGCATTAGATTAAAAATTGCTTACTCACAAATGTTCAAGAATTTTGAAAGGGATTTAAAAAAAAAAACTGATTTTATTCAAACGTATCCTTGCTCGATGAGGATAACTGATTTTTGAAAATGATGGGGGAGACATATTTTGAATAAAGCGAATAGCAAGATGGATGTGTATTGCGAAATAATCTCCTTCTGTTCAATTTATATTAACAATATTATTTTCAATGAAAGAAATACCAAAATATGAACAATTAGTGAGGATTTTTTATTAGCTATCGTGAGATGAACGAAAAGTTAATACCAGATTTTCTTATTCATTATTATTTCGTTTCTTCTTTCTTTTGATGGCAATGATCTGCATCACTGTTTTGAATTTTTTCTGAGATTATCATAATCCGTATTCTATACAAAAATGTCAATATTCCTTCTACTACTTATTTCTGTTGTAAAATGCGTGTTGAAACCATGCCAAATGGGCATCGAGCTCTGCACTTTACTTTTTAACAAGAAATCAGGGTTTCAAGCTCTAGCTCTTGAAACATATGGAGAAGCACAAAAGTATTGATTCATTCATGAAAATAAAAAAAAGGCATGAAATGCTAATTGAAATGTAGAAAGATCTAGAATTGTTTATGTATTCATGATGCAATAGAGATAGGCATGTCTGGGGAATAAGTTATTCCTATTTTATTCCTAAAAATCACAGTTCTAAAAAAAAAAAAAAAAAACTCTTGCAACAGTTGCATTATCCTTATACTGAAGCAACCTCGGAAATGCCACATTAAATAAGTTAAATGACGATTTATCACCTCCTATTTCTCAACATTATGTCATAGAAATGACGCCCTTACTGGAAAACTGCTTTGTATTAATTCATTATTTTGCGGTTTCCAAAGCGAAGATAAACTTTTTTTTTCAAGATATAACCAATGGGTTATATTCCAAGGACTATTTTTGGATGGAAACAAAGTACATTAATGTCTGTCCTTCTCTAAACAGGCATTTAAAGAAAATATCTGGGCATTCAGAATTCAAAAACTGAAATAAGCCTTTTCAAAAACCCCCATTAAGACAACTCTTAAGAATTTTAAGGATCGGTACAAAGGTCATTATGCATGCTGAAGGAAGTTGTGCAAATCGTTCCACTCATAATTATACAGGTGATCCTTTAATCTGAAAACGTAATAGAGATTTCTTGCAAAGGGTCACTTTTATTTCTTCCACCGAAATGATTAGCGTTGCAGTATTCACAAAAAGCTTGAAATTTTATACGATCTTCAGAGGAAACAATGTTTCAACCCTGGTAGGTATTGCTTCGCCGACTAATGTTCGAATGTAATACTGTCTGTGAATAGACGCAACCTCTGAAACTACAAGTTCGGAATTGTATGGAGCATCTGGAAACAAAACTTGGACCAGGAATCAAGAAGAAAATCGCGACCTAGAAGTTCTCTCTGAAAGGCAGGCGCCGAGAAGAATTTCGTTTTTCTGTTCTTCGCCGTGATCGCTTGAACGGTTTCGAATGTCAACAGCTTTTCAAAATGATGACCTTGAAATGGAACCTTGGACATTGTTCGTGGGATTCGTGGTTTATTTTGTTTGATCATTGAGCCTTTTGTTTGAAGATCCACTCGCTTCCGCCAGTTTCGTTCGGTTTGCGTCTTGGAGTGGGTGAGGAAAATTGGGAATCGCAGTAGAAGTGCTCTCCAATTCAGAAACATTGATCGATTATTAGCGTCCAACAATAGTTGGAGAAGAGACGGCACAATGCAGAACCGGTATTTAAGGACGGTGTCGTTTCCGGGAGATTTATTGCTGCTTTTCTTCTCTTTCTTTTACATTTGCAACCGTAATTGTTGTCATTCAGAATCGTCAGACACCTTACTTGGAGATGAACTCTTTTTCAGGACTTATGAGTTGAAATAAATGTGCTGGCTATTCGAATGAGCTAGTCCATTTTTAATTTTTTCATCTTTTGACAGGGTAAATACTTGAAAAGAACATATGAGGGAAGAAGGAACAGAGATGAACTGATGTTACAGTTTCCTGTCCTCGGTTATATATCTTGTTGGATTAACCATACCATAAGTTGAACCATTTAAAATACTTCAAACAATGCAATCCTCTCACTTCTGATTGAAGCAATGCATGTTTACATCATTTATACTATATGCATTTTTGCAATTAATTTTGGATAATTTGCAAAATAATTTTAAAACAGTTTCTTTTTTTTTATATTTTTACTATAAGTAAAAAGATTCTGAATACAGGAATTTACTAAACAACTACGGAATTGTTATTAAACAGCTTTAATTAAGTCTAAAATAAATATTTAAAGTAGCTTTTTTGGTCTTATTGACACAACTGCTGCTTTAAAATGTATATCACATAACTTAAACTTTATCTGTTGCGCTAAAATTCTAAATAAGAAAATTTTTATAGATTGTTATATTATTAACTAGCCGCCTTTGGCGACCAGCCGGTTCGCCAATCTTAATGTTCGTTAAAATTTTAATAATTATATATTTTATGCAATTCCTACTTTAATAGCTTCTTCATCCAAAATTTTTAAAACTTCAAATTTTGATAATCATATATTATAAAGTCACTCATAATATTATAAAAGTTACTCATAATATTATAAAGGCTTTCAGTCATAACGTAATATGTATCTCTCAAATTTTCTGTCAGCTCCCGTTGAATTTATGCTTTAAATTAAAGTGGAAAGGATTAATCTGCAATTAATATAATAATATTTTTTTACTGAAACGAAGCATTTTTTTATAATATGATTATTGAAAACAGAGTCACTGAGCGTTTAAACTTTATGGGCCCTAAAGAATATCTTAATTTATGTAATATCTCAAGAATTTGTCAACAAAATTTTCTCAGATTCATCATGAGCAGATCGATTAATTAACAATGTTTAATTTTAAAAGCATCAAACACTAAGAAAATAAACAGAATCGTTTAAAATAATCGGTCGAAAACAGGTTAAAAAACTACTTAAAAAATGATGTACTTAAAACTATAAGCATATACAAAAAATATATAACTAACATAAATACAATTTAATTACATAATAGTTGTCAACAATCAGAACACAATGCGCATGCGTGAATTTTTAACGCCAGTTATAGTAACGCAAATGCGTGAATTTTTCTACGTCAGTTGGGGTAACGCTACGCAGATTAGAAATTTTTAATTTCTTTCATTCTGTTTTATTTTCAGAATGAATCTGAAAGATCGATTAATTAAAAATGTTTAATTTTAAATGCATCAAACATTAAGAAAATAAACAGAATCGTTTGAAATAATCGGCCGAAAAATGTTAAGCCTGACCTCATTAGTGTGGGGGGGAAAAAAACTGAAGCCTCACTCATTTGGCGATGGGGGAAATGAGAAGACTTTTTGGCGGAAAAGTTAGTTTTTAATTAATAATTAAAATTCCAATTAAAAATTCAAAAAAAAAAGACCCCAGATGCACATTACCGACCTCCAAGTTATGCATGTGCCAAATTTGGTAGCTGTAGATTAAACCGTCTGGCCTGTGGGGGAATAGAGCATTTGCGCCAACACACACGCGCACTGAGCTTGTTTATAAGTATAGATTACAGGATTTAATTAGAAATTAATTTCAAAAAATAGTCCATCATTAATAACATATTACTGCTCAAAAACAATTTTTACACGACTTTAAATTAAAAAAACTAAACTTCACTGTGACACCAGTTTATTTCCTTACAAGGTTTTTTTATAATTTTTTTTAATGTTTTAAGTATATTTTGCAACAATACTTTTCGTTGCTTTAATAACTGATTTACACTCACATGTGTTGCAGCGAAATTAAACTACGATAGCATTTTTGTGCACGCTTTATTGCTACTATATAAATAACCGTAAATTAAAAAAATAAAGTATACGAATTAGGGCAAAAAACATTATTATGCTTTGTTGTTTTGGACAAGAGATTCGAATTCCCTTAAACTCTTTTCTAATACAATGCACATTCTAATTAAAAATTAATTATCGATTATGTTCGATTAATTCATTCTAATTAAATTAAAAATTTGCTGAGATTATTTGTTACAATTAGATTAATTGTTATTAAGATAGTTTTAACTGTTACAATTTGTTTGGAAATTTTATACAATAGAAAGGTTTTAAAAGTATTTTTTCCCATGTAACTTCTCGAGGAAAGTAATACAAGCCCTGATTAACCAAAGTTCATTTTAACTCCTGATAACCCAAAAATTGAATCAGTTAATTTAATTTTCATAAATATTTCTAAATTAAATTTTATTTCTAGTCTCCATCGAGCACATTTCAGCAGCACTCAAAATCAATTACTGTATTCAACGAGGAATAAAATTATCCACCCTTCTTCTAACACGAATTTTTAATTTTTCATTGCATCGGAGCCATATAAAATGAAATTTGAAAATAGCGCTAATCAGGGAAGGCATTATTACAAAGAAATCAAACTGTAGGAGTTCCATATGAATTGTTTTATGAATCTATTCTATCGAAATGGTACTATGGGAGTACCCCGTTATTTTGAAAATGCCTTATGAGAAAGTTCGTTCGAAAAGAGATCAGAGTATGAGTATAGTAAAGACCGGCCATCTGATATGTACGGCCGATGCTATCCACCGGGCCCGATGATTGAGGGGGCCCCAGCGTGATCAAGAACTAAAATAATGTTTTGAACAATAATGGCGAGATGGAAAAAAGAGAGAAAGAAATTTAACTGGAACAATAGATGAATTTTGAAATATACGAAGTTTACAGATATATCACAGTCTAGCACACGTCAGCAACATATTATAAATATAAAGTAAGTAGATTTATGGTTATTTACTTCATCTACTCAGTTAATTGCATAGAATACTTTGAAATTCATTCTATAAGATGTTTAATATTGTTATTTCTAATCATGTCATATGCCAATTAAAATCCCTCTGCGTGCCAAAAAAGAAAAAAAGAAAAGCTAAATTTCAATAAGTCATAAGTAGATTTGTTCTCTTGTCTACGAAATAATTGTGGCAATGAAATTGCTTCGCCTTCAGAAGATACAACTCAAGCTTCCAATGGCGAAGAGTGTTCCGCACAAACTACACAATCTTGTAATGAAAATGTAGAAATTGTGAATTTTCTTGAAAAACCATATGTTTATACAAAAAAGATCGAGTCAGAAAAGAACGACGAAAATAATATGGTCAAGTGAAAATAGCAAATATGATCAAGTGAATATAAATGATCCATGTTTATGGTCAAGTATTATAATTGATAAGTTTAGAAAGTGTTGGTTAAAACTGGACCTGTTCAACACAAAGGAGTTTTTGTTAAGAATGCTGAATATAGAATATTTTATACTATGAAATACTTAAAAAAACCCGCCAAAATGGGGAAATCCAACTTCGAAGCTGGTAAATTTATACAAAAACGCAAGACTCCTTATTTTGTTTTTGTTGTATACTGTTTTCCAAAAGAAGAGGAAATGACCAAACTACACGATTTATAAGTGGCTATAATAACTGGAGAAAGTTGTCAATTGTAATCCAAGATCATGAGCGTTCTAGTTGTCATTTTAATTTGTTTATTGCTTGGAAAGAATTACTAAAAACAACTAAATTTATGTTCGATTATTGATAAAACAAATAAAGTTAATATAAATGAAGAAACGGAATGACTCAAATTACTATTTCAAAGAATTGTAGATGTGATTCTAGTTTTAGCATGTAATAATCCTCCAATTCGTGGAACCCATGAAATAATAGGAACGCCCAATAATGGAAATGTTTTAAGTTTAATCGAATTCTTAAGTAATTACGACTTTTAGCTAATGGATCGCATAAACAGAATGAAATTTCGGAAATTAGAATTGTGCATCATTTTGTACATACATCACAAGAACATATTCCTGCTTTAAGAAATGAAGTTCTTAACAAAATTAAAGACAATACAAAAGTAACCTCGTACTACAGTACCCAAATGGATTCCACTCCTAATATTTCCCATAAGGAACAAACACCAGTTTTTATTAGGTATATAAGTTTTGAAAAGAAAAGATTAACTGAAAATGAGACATTTAGGGGGTTTATTGAAGTAACTGTGTGACTGGAGAAGGAAAATTATTGAAAACATTAAGTACGCTTGATTTAGATATTATGGATTTTAGAGGATAGGCAAACGACAACGTGAAAGGGGAATACAAAGGTACACAATCTAGTATAATTGCTCCAAACCCTCATGCAATTTATGTGCTTGCAAATCATGCTCTTTTAATTTATGAATTTATGATGCCGCTTCCATTACTATATTTTATAAAGATTTTTCAGGATATTGCAACGTTTATATTGTTTATTTCCTGAACCTACAGAAAAATGGGAAATTCTATAAAAGCATTTAAATTATTACGCGGCACCCGTTGGAACGCCAATACAGATTCGGTTAAAGCAGTGTACACACAATTTGAACAAACCTGTAAGGCCCTAGAAGAATGTATTAATGCAAATAGTAATAATCCGATGTGGTATCCGATGCTAAATTTCTATAGGATTCAATAGGAGAAACGATATTTATTTTGTGTTTGATAGTATAGTTTGAATAGTATCCAAAATTAGCACTGCCAATAAACTATTTCAAGCAAAAACAATTCTTCTCGATTTGAAATTTAATTTAGTCAATAAAATTATAATTGAAATCCAAAATTTAATAACTTTTTAGACGAAGCAGAAGTGATAGCACGTAATATGAATGCTTCAGAAAATTTTCCTGAAAATCGAATTCGATAAAGAAAAAAGTTATATTTCGAAATAGCAGAAGATATATTTACAGAAAACCTGTTTGGGGAATTTAGATATTATTTTTAAACAATGTAATTGATATTGTTATTCTACATATGGAAGATGAATTTAAAAGCATTTCAAATTAATCACTGATATTAAAACTTTAGATCAACAGGAATTAGAAAAAAGTTTCAAACATTTTGTAACAAAGATGTTAATGAGAACCTAATCGAAATAATTGTTTTCTACGGGATTCGATTTTGAATGAAAGGGTTTTAAATAATGCTACCACACATATTGCAATATATACTAAATAATAATTATAATCAGTTATTTCTAAATGTATGAGCTGTTTAAAAAAACTTTATTATGTTGCCAATTACTATAATAGGTGCTGAGCACTCTTTCAGCAAATTGAAATTAATAAAGAATTTGCTTTGGTCAAGCAAATGTGCAGAACACTTAAATGCACTTGCTATACTGAGCACGTAAAAAAAAGCAAAAAATTGTAATTTTCCTGAAGTAATTAATAGTAAAAACAAAAACACGCACTAAAAAAATGCAATAGTAATACGCGTTCATATTTGTAACTTCTTACCCTTTAGAAAAAAATTAGAGCCCTAAATGGTTTTTTGCACCCGGGCCCCTTTATAAAGAAAGCCGGCTCTGTGTTTAGTACTGTAACAGAATCCGGTCCTAAGAATTCATTCACTTAAGATAACATTTCATAGTCTCAATTTCCATTTTTTGAAAAGCAAGTTTATTAACTTACTCTTTAAATATCAAAATAAAGTAAATATAAAATTTACTCATTCCAGAATAAAGAATGGAAAACTTAGCTTAATTTCTGGAATAACAAAAATATAAGAAATGAACTTTTGGTTACATTTTATTTTTCCGTATGCAAAGCGAAAGTATTGTGATAATCAAAAAAAAAAAAATTAACAACGGAATTCTAATGAATCTCCACGTTTCAAAGTTCCCTGAGATTGGGGGGGGGGGAATTGAAATTATGCTAATCTGTCTGAGAACATGATTATTCAAAACCCTTTTGAGCAAGACAAATGAAATTTCTATGCTGTCTTCGCACTAAATTTGACGATTTTACATCAGATACTGAACTAAATCTATTTAGAAGAATTTTATCTCTCTGTCCATTCAAATGCAATCGAATACGATATTTATAAAACGTAAAGAGCTAGATGGATAAAATTTGATAGTCTGGTGTATAACTGTTTCTATCATTTGAAGTAGGACATGTATCCGCATCAAATTTGGTAGTTCTAGCTCTTTAGAACATCAACCGACAGCGACAGTCACATATTTACACTTATTAATTTAAGATTTCAGTCAAGCACTAGGAAATAGGTGAAATAAAAACAAAAATCTAATAATTCATTGAGCGGTTAGAAATGTAGAATGTAAGAAATGCAGTCAAGAGGACCGAAGAAAGTTTCCCAGTGGAATGAAGAAAAATTACTAACGACCCTGAAACACGAAAATTTTCCGGGCATTTACCCTAAAGAGCCCGTTTCCTCTCATCACAGAACGGCTATCAAACGCAAGGAGACATGCCCTGTTCAACCCAGGAGAAACATCCTTGCTTGACCAAAGTATTTTTTTTTCTGTTCCTTCAAGGCCCCCCTTTTTTTCCTGTTCAAAATATCCTCACATGGGGAGGAGAGGGAGGCGCGAACATGAAGACGGGCCTGCAGCTTCACGGTCTATTGCACCCGAGTATAAAAGTTGTTTCTCCTTTTTGGCAGTTGCAGATTTCCCCCCTACAACCACCAGTTGACCAAATGCTCTTGCCCAGGAGTCACGTGATGCTCCAGCAGGGATGAAAGTCTTTGGTGTTCATTACATCAACTGGGAATAGAGACAGCCGGGCTATCAATCCATCAATTCTTGATGCTGTCTGCTGAATCGACGGAGAAAAAGTTTTAGTGAAAAAAGACAGTTTTACAGGGCAGAAAACGCTGCTTTGCAAACTAGCTGACGAAATTTGTTTAGTTTAAGAAAACTATGATTTTATAGGCGAACTCTTTCTGTTTCTATCAAGAATCTAAAAGTATATTTCAACATTAGCCATTTATTTCAATATGAAATCCTGCCTGCTGGCATCCTGATACATCGAAGACATAGGCAGATATTCCAATAAATTGTGATTTCATTGCTTTTTTATTTATTGTGAATCTCGAATTTGAAAATGGAGACGTTTTACGTTACATTATTAATTTTGCTCCTCTCGAAGCAATATGTATGTCAAGAAACAACAACGCTGCTACCTACTCTAGAACCGACGGTTGAAGTTACATCCACAGTAAGTTGAAATTTCTAGTAATTTAAATTTAAGATGAAATGTTGAACTCTTAAATACCCAGTTTTTTAGCTTCAAAGATGCACCATGCTAATTTACAATATCTAACAAAGATTACCTTGTGTAGATAATAATTGTATTTATAACAATAATGAACTGAAAAATTTGATGCCATTTTTATTTTTAATCTATTTTGTCCCTTAATTTCTTTTAAACTTAAAAAAAAGAAAAGAAATTTCACTTTTAAAGAATATCTTAAAATGCATATTTCAAATTATGCACATCACAATTTATATTTCAAAATATGTTTTATAGAGCTCAATTTTTCTTTTATATAGTTGTGCACCATGATATCAGTAGGTTTAAAATTGTATGTAAAACTCAATAAGATTTGAAACAATGTGGAAGATTTAATAGCTTTCCAGCTAATTTTGTGATTCTGTGATTTCTATCAAAAGAATAATTTGATGCAAAGTAAACGAAAACTGAACTAATTTCTTTAACGAGGCCTAATGATTTTACAGGGCGGTCACGGAAGAACCAATCAATGCAATGCTGCAAACGTTTTACACCGAATATTCATGATCTTAAATTTTTTAGTCCGTCAGATAGCGCAACTAATGTAAAAAAAGTGATTTTACAGTCTTGTGGCGTCAACAAAAGAGAAAGTTAAATGTGTTCTATGATTCCATGAATTCAAATCGACCATTTGCATAAAGCATAAAGTATTTGCAACGCCGATTGAAGATACTGATGCACTCAAATTTAGAGTCTCAAATGTAGTAGTCCTAATTTTAAGTGCATGTAATGTTGGAATGTTATGTCGAAATGCTAGGCAGTAAATGTCGAGAATCGACGTTTATTTGAGCTACCAAGAGTGCTTAAATTGATATGTACTGATAGAAGTGGTTTTATTAAAAGTTTTATAAATGTCTTTACAATATACTGAAACAATCAAATGTCATTGTTTTTTTTCTCTATAATGTTTTTATAATCGGGGAGGGACTTTGTAATCAGCCTCTATTTTTTTTAAAATTTACTTTACTTGTATAAATATTTATACTAGAAAAGATTTATTATTAGCATAATTTTTGAAAATAGTTCTTGAATATTTCTAAAAATTATTGAGGATGAATATGCCACTAGATAGTTTATGATTCAAAAGAAAATTATCAAATATCAACAAAAAATGAATTACCTATTGGTATGATTTAATAGTGAAAACAGTTGTAATATATATACAAAATTATTTTTCATTAGTATTAAATCGTTACATAAAAAGTGTAGTAAAAGAAAAGAATTTCGGACTCTTAGACACACACACAAAAAAAATAATTGATAAGTGCGTCAATTGGTCATAAAATTAATTAGCATGTTTTGTGTATCCTTCTAACCATTTCAAAAATCTTACATGATGTGACATTCATTATGGAATGATGGCCCATTCAATTGATATGTCTATATGCAATTTATTCTCTATCAAGTAGTATCCATAATAATCCTAACCCTCTAGAAGCCTTTCTTCCAATTTTTTTATTTCTTGCTAACGAAATATATTTTTCTTGTGACTCTTTCTGATACGTTATTTTCTAGTCACTTACTTCTCTCAATATTTCCACACATTTTTAATACATTGCACATTAAAATGCTAACTAAATCGATCACAAGTAAATTGAAGCTTCATTATATATTTCAAGCATACATTTAATGATGCTACTGGATTTATTTTTTTGTTTAGATGAGCACTTTTTTTAGGAATTATTCCCTTTTTTTAAAATCTCCAATACATGATAAAAGGCTTAAAACTTACAAAAATGACGGAAAAATCAGAAATAGAGTTGAAAGAATTTACATTAAAAACAAGCGAACTAAGTTGATTGAATTTTGGTTGGTATTGAAGTATCTGAGAACGTAAATATTTCTTTTTTAGTCACTTTTACCAGTTAAGGTTAATTCTAGTTTTCAGTGCTTTTTTTTTAAAGGAAATGTGAAAATATCGTAGATATTTCATAGTATTTCTTTAATTAATATTAAAAATTTATTCAAAAAATGACACACGCTCAGTAAATATGAAAATAAGTTAATAATAAATCTACAATAACTTAAAATCACGATTAAATGTAAATAAAATAATTATTTGTTGAATAAACCTTAAATGAATGTGTGATTTTAGTTAATGAACTTGGAAGAAATATAACAATATTATGACAAGCAACTTTAAAAATGTAGCTTTGTATAAAGAATTTTTAAAAAAGAATAAAAAGTATAACTTTCAATTCTAAACATACTTATAGAAACAAAAAAGAACATTCATGATAAAAAAATACATAACTATTTCTTCAAATGAGTTTTAGTCATACAATTAAGATTTTCTTTTCACCCATTAGATATATTTCTCAATAGCGAACACTTATAACTTGCATAAATCTTAAAATTTTCTTAGTTTTACGCCTTTTATTTTATTCCTTTTTTCAATTAAAAAAAAAATGAATATTTTTTTTCACAATTTTATATGCATTGAATGCTAGTGTGCTTTCAGAAAAATGTAAGAATAATATGGTTTAAATATTATTAATCAGTTACAGATTTGAATTAGAAGAATACCATAACATATTTTTATACAGAAATATTCAAATAAAATGATTCTCACAAGTGTGCTCAATACAAAAACATTAAAAATTATATAAATTTTATCTTTTATACATTCTATTTTTCAAAACTGCATAAAAACTACTCAGTTAATGTTTTTTTATATTTAAGATAACGTAAGATATTAAGGTAACAAGGGCTAAATAGTTAAGTTACTCTTCTATTATACTTCAAATATTTAAAAGTTTTGTTTGCGATTTATCATTCTTTTAACGAGAAAATAGTTCCTCATTTTTTTTATAAATAGGAACGATTTTAAAACATGCGTATGACAAATTTTATTTAATTTTACATTCAATAACGTTATACTCTTTGTAATTATTCATTTTTTCCAATTATTTTTAAGTGAATAGCAATTTAAGTAATGAATTATTTACATACAGAAATTCAGACAAAATATTGAAATATTTTTAAAAAAGAAATTTTAAAGGAACATTATAGGGTTTCTGGTTTTAAAATCCAATACAGAATTAACTTTTAACATTATTTATTATGCAATTTTTAGAATCATTTGTGAAAGGTTATAAAACTAATGTAGGTGTAACTTCAAACAGAATTTATAATTTTAAAGTGAATTATATAAAAACATTTTTACCCTCTTTAATCTACGACGTACTTGATATTATGAATTATTTCTAAAAATAATTCTGCTAGGACTATTTTACAAAAGTTTTAATTGTTGCATTTTTGTGTTACCTTAGATGTCGTGTAATAAAATTTGCACGAAATAAATTGTCACTAAAGTTATTCACCGCATCTAAATCAAATAAATGTTATTATTTCTCTCGAAAGGATTAGCAAATAGTAATAAACAAAGAAAAAGAGGTTTTAAACTTTTTATGGTTTTTATATTTCTATTCAAAAACAATAAACAATAAATACGTGCTAAAAATAATCCTAAATTGATAAAGAATTAAATCCTCAGAATTTTTCTTTATATTTAAACAGCTTTAATAGCACAATTATCAGTGTATTAAAATAATAATTTTTTTTTGGTTTTAATCACTTTCGATCTTTTATTATTTTTAATTTTTAATTAATTAATATAAATATTATCAAATTCGAAATCAATTTTAAATAATTCCTCCCTGTATAGAATATATTGTCATCGGTATTACATAAATATACAAAATTTTGAAAGTCTAGTACAAAAGAATGCGAATGAAAATTATATTTCAGGATTCCATAATAAAAAAAGATAAAGGTAATGAAATGTTAAAAAAAAAAATCCTGAGGAGAGTTGTTTCATGCCTTTATACATCAGTTTTGGTCATTCAATTTTAAACTTACTGCAAACGGAATCCGTAAGTCACGTTTTTTTTTCTTGTTTTGGTAATATAATAAGCGGAAAGACGTCTCTGTATTCATTCATTTCTAGATTAGAAGTTAAATTTGCTTAAAGCGAAGTTTTAAAAGTAAAAAAAAATTTCAAATTATAATTCTTATAGCGTTTTTTTATATTAGAAATGTGTGAAAAATCTATTAGAAATACTATTGGTTAAAGTAGATTGCATGGAAGCCAGAGAATTTACTTTTTAATCTTGAAAGTCTGTAGTTTAGAATATATTTAATCTAAAGTTAAGATTCCATTTAAATCAATTAGAATGAATGCAAGCATGTACATGCTTGACAAATCGTTGTCAGCTTCTTGGTTTTTTTAAAGGATTCATGCTGCTCAAATCAAAAGCATTCAGATTTATAGCAATAAGTTCAGTGTCTAGAACGAATTTTCTAAAATATCTATTGCAAATGTTTGTATTATTCTTCAAAATTGCACCCTTTCTGATAAGTGGAACTGTTTTTCTAAATATAGCAGGAAGGAATTCTAAAATTATCTGATTACTTCTTTGAGTATTATCCCTTAAAATGACGCTATCTTATCTGCCAGCCTCCGGACAAAAAGCATCGGCGTAGGCGAAATACGCGTATCAGCATATCAGTATGTGGAAAATACGCGTATCAGCATCTAACAAGGGGAAAATACGAATCCGAAATGAAGGAAAATTTGTTTGACAATGCTGCCACTGAGATTTCTGGTGAATAAGAATTGATGATTTTGTATATGCGATAGAAGTTACCGCTTGGAATTCCCCTTGAAAATATGGATATTTATTGTTTTGATATCTGCAACCGTGATTTTATCTCGAAGAAGCTTCTGGATTCCTCCAAATAATTGATTAAAATGGGTGATTAAGAAAGATTTCGATTTCAATTAAAATTGTAATGATTCATTGCCATATCGTATCTGAAATTTACATGGAGAATTACATACCAGACTATGTAACAGACAATTTGCTTTAAACCTTCTACAGATGTGCCGGCGTCCTGGCATAGGGGTAGCGCGTCTTCCCCGTGATCTGGGCGTCCCTGGTTCGAATCCCAGTTCGGGCATGGTTGTCCTTCATTTGTTCTATCTGTGAGATGTGTGAATGTGCCCTCCCTTTAAAAAGGGGCTGTGCAAGCGAATGTGATGCGTGAGTAGCAAAATCGTACTCTTGGCCCTAGTTGGCGCTACTAAAATAAGAGACGTTCCCTTTCGGCTTAAAATCGTTGATTTCAAATCAGCGGGCTTGCCTATGGCAAGTGCCATTGGAAACAACAACAACATGGAGAATTAATTAGAAGTATACTATAAGCTTTCAAGAACAGCGATAACAGCCTCCGGATTATCATTAATTTTTATCTGCTTGAGTCGGGCAGACTTTTTTTTCCTCTTTTTTTTGGTAATTTCATCTTTGTGGCCCTCTCTGTGTCTGTTCGTGCTTATGATAATTTAAAAATGCATCAGGATGAAATTTATAACGTGGAATGGTAGATTAGTATCAAATTTGGACCTAAAAATTGTCGACGGAAACAGTTCATTTTGTTTTCCAAACAAAACCTCAGCTGTTTTCAGAGCATTATGGAGCTGTATAAAAAATGGACCATGTTATTTAAATCTGTGTGTTGCCATTCCCACTTCAGTCATATTTCCTGCCTTTTCATTATTGCAATTTTTTTTTAACCTACACGTTGCCACTTCATCTACCCGATGAACTTATTTTAAATTTATATTACATTTTCGATGACGATAAAGTTTTATATAGATATTTATTATTATTTTATATTAGTTATAAATTTATTAATAATTAATAAAATTTCATAATGAAATAAATTATAATTATTATTCATTTTATTCTGAAAGCTTTTGGAGAAATTTCACAAAAAGCAATTGAAAACTTTGAATTGCTCCTGACGTAAGAAAAATCAGAGTTAGCTAACCACCAGCGAGAAGTGATATCATTATGTGGAAATACAGACTGTAGAATAGAACTGTCCGGATTGTTTTTTTAAAGATACTAATTTATGCACCAGAACGTCGTTTGGTTCAGTTGTATTCAACTTGTCAGATATCTCTGTTCAAATGTTTTGTTGCCTTTATTTTGTATAAAATCTTAAGCGATTTGCTTATCATTTTGACCGCTCATAATCTTTGGTGATAAACAAAAGGAAGGACTTCTAAGTGGTCACTTTATTATCTCAGTGAAAGAGCCATGACTCCATCATCAAAATAATGACGTTCGTCTCTAAACGTTTAAGTGATAAAAGCAACAGCCTCCAAGAATAGCCTTCTAATCCCCAGGAAAGACAAGTTCGCAGAAGGTTTGGTGACCCTGAAACGAGTCGCATCTTCCGTTGATGTCATCCGCGCATAATCTCCAGGAGGAATGACCAGCCGCTCATTTACCTTTTTTTCGAAAGAATCCCTCATTTCATGCAGCCTTCGCTCATTTTCCTCTTTGACAATCACCTTCGTAACAGATAATTAGAATTATTCACGGATATTATTGAGTGAGGATTCTCTAGGTTTTAAAAAACAGATAATGTTAGGAATAAGAATAAGTCATATAAAGATGTTCTCAGATAATTTTTTTAATATAAAAATATGTTATATTTTAGATATATTTCAATGTGGAGTATAGAAATGTATTTTCATTGTTTGATACTTACACTGACCATTACAAAAGGGAATACATTGTGTATTCACTGAAGGACTTTTTTTCTCACAGCAGCTGAAGACAAAATGCAATTAAAAATAAGAAAATATGCCTGGCCATATCATTGTGATGTCAAACGAATTGATTCTGATAGTTGAACAAATTTCTCTTTAGTTACATGGTTGGTGATTTCAACAAGATAGATATATTTCTACAAGACATATTTTGAATTATGAAGAGTCATTGTATCTTTAAATCTATCTTTTTTAAGTCATACGAAAAAGAAAACAAACATTTATTACAGTTATCACCTTAACGGTATTTAAAAGAATGACTTTCTGAAACTATTCTGCAATCATTAGAACTAAAGTTTCATTGGAAATAAAGTCAATTCTAAAGCCCAAGAAGCTCTCCAAATAGGCTATACCAACTTCATTTCTAAACCTGTCGCTCATCTCGGAAGGATGTAATTCACGATATAGCGAAGGCACATTTAGGAATTATACTTCTTGTTTGACTTTGATGCTATCATATATATTTTGGGAAAGTAAGGGACACTGTCATAAAATCGCATAGGCATCAAATAAAGTAATAAGTGCTTCAATGATATGCTTTGCTTGGAGAAATGGAGATTCGAATTTATTTATTACTGATTTTATTTGGAATTTCAATATACAGAAGAAAAAGAGAGTAAAAGAGCTCGTAATTATTAACGAGTAACAAAGAAATAGGATCACATAAAACTTGTTGTTTTGGAAAGCTTGCCGTTTCTCAAATAGGAAATATAGAATTTGAGAAAAGTATTCTTCTCGATGCTTGATAATTTGTATAGGCAAACAAAATAATTAGGTCTCGGTTGCGAATTTTATTTCAAATTACACTTTTAAATGGGCGTCCATTTTGAATGAAACATCAGCAAAATTCATAGTCTGACTTAATAATCATCTGAAAAACTTATAAAATAGTAAAATGGGCAAAATAGAAAGCTATTTCGTCAGAGAATTAGATGATTAAAAAATAGCTTGATAAAAAGGAAAAAAAAAGCTGTAATACAATTCATGAACACATCATCTGGCTGTTGTTATCTTTATATTGCTATACAGAAAGTCAAATACAGAAATACAAACTAAATATGACTCAATGAGTTGATTTAAATTCTGAAAAGCATTAGTCCCAATTCAATTATAAAAGTATATACATCATTTTCCTCTTGTGTATCTTTAAATGGACTGCTGCTATGCGAAGGCAATTTTAATGTAGCATGAAGAAAATTTATTATTTGTGAATTGTTTTTATTAACCAATAAGAAATCACAATCACCACAATCAGTTATTTCAATTACATTCTTTTTGTCATATTATAAATGCTTTTTCTGTGAGTTTCTAAAGTTAAAAAACATTGTTTATCTGAGATTCAATGTTTCTCCTTTTGTTACTTACATCAAATTTATTCATTGAAAGAAAAAAAAAAAAAAATACCGCCCTCTGATGATGATGCATTATTATTTTTAATTACATATTCTATTTCAAGCGTTTCAAAGCTCTCGCTGGATGCATCATCATAGCATCCATTCTTATTAAACCGTAGGACCGGAGGGTTTCAGGTTCGAGACTCGATTCCACCAAAGAACCGTCGTGTAAGGGGGTCTGTTGCACGTTAAATCCGTCCTGACCAAACGTCCTCCCGCTGGTGTGGTGTGGAGAGGGGGGTGCCAGCTCAGGTGTCGTCCTCGTCATCTGACCGTGGTTCAAAATTACGAGGTCCGTCCCAAAATAGCCCTAGTGTTGCTTCAAACGGGACGTTAATATAACTAAACTAAACTAAACTATTAAACCGTAGGAGCAAATGACAGGGGTGGTTAAATCTTTTTTTTATGATTTAGGAAGCAAACAGAAGTTACCTTCCGGTTTCCCATTCATGAATAATATTTTTACAACAAATATGGTGTGCAAAATTTTTACAATTGCGTCAAATAATTGTTTGATTAAATGAATCTAAGTAACGAAAATGAGTAAGATGTTATATGCTTTTTCTTAATATTTCAAGTTATTTGACGGAAATCTCGAATATATTCATATTTAAAACACTTTTCTTAGATAAGAAGGCTACAAAAATTATTTAAATGGCATTAAAAAGAAGAAACATAAAACTCAAAGAAGATATTCATTTCAGTTTTGCATACACTCAAAACATTATCGATACATATCTATTTTTTTGAATCATGTTAAAATTTATACAGCATATATCGAAAGAAGTATATGTGCGTATATTTTGTTCATCAAATTTTAGATTTTTTGTTGTTGCATGATACGGCACTAAAAATCCCGAATGAATAAGATTTTTAGCACGGGTTCATGGATCAATTGATTCATTATAAATTATAGAAACAAATGACTCTTCGGTTTCATATCTCTTTCGATTAGCCAGCACATGTCTTGAAAAATCTCTCGTGGAAGTCTGAACAAGTTACTTCTAAAAATTAATTTGAATGAGTTACGGTAGTGATTAAAATAGCGGGAATCTTTTAGAAAAAGTGCATTGCAGTAATACTATGAAGTTATATATCAGTTTAAAGATAACTTAACCAAGTATATAATGCAAGAATGAATCGTATTCTTCCATTTTGAGATGAAGAAACAAAGATTATGTCCACGCCATAGAAGAAAACCAACCAGGATGACTCAAAGTGAGATAACGCAATGTGATGTGAAGTTGAGTGTGAAGACCATTCTATGTCGAATGTAGGAATCTGGTCTAAATTCAAAAATTCTAACGAAAAAAAAAATAATTTAAAAAAAGGTAGAACTGTGCAAATACCGATATCATCTGATAGCAGAACAATGATACAATGTCATTATCAGTGATGAGACCAAAATCTCACTATTTGACAGCGATGGCATAAAATATGGAAGGAAAGGAAAATATTTTTATCCTGCTTGTATTACGTTTAATGCTAAGTTAATCCAGTTAATACTGCGATCTGAGATTTTTTAACAGCAAAAAACGTGGGTGGAATGTGTGTGATGAATGTTAGTTTTAATGTTTAAAATACATTATTGAAATACTCATTCCTAAACTGCTGTCCGCTTAAGAATTTATATTTCAACTGGATTCAATTTCATTCATATATGTAAAAACTAGTTTCAAGACAATCACATTTCGCTACTGAACTGGATTGGGAATAGAAACTTAAAGAAACCATTGAATTATTAATTTAATTAAAATCTAATTGATTAAAGTAATAGTCAATAATGATATCGTATTGTCGCAGTTGAGGAATAAAAATATTGGTGAACTCCACAGGTGGTGTTTCTATGCCATAATTGACCCTAAAATTTTCCCAATGAAGTATTCTTAAGCTTCCTTTTTCTATCTGGTAACTGCTGCTCCAATACAAATACCTATTAAAAAATATTGTATTACATTTTTGTTTCACTTATTTTGAAAACGACATATAATTTTATTGTATTTCTGTTAATAAAATTGCTGTTATGAACATGAAATCTCAAAAAAGGCGTTCTTTCCAAAAGGTTTCCACAGTGTTGGCCACTACTGTACGAGCTAGAAGACTAATTAAAAATGCGACGGTGAGTATGTTCTTGTATTTAATAATGAAATTTTGATTTTACTTTTATAATTGGTAGTGCTAAAACGCATACTAATTATCTGGCATATATACTTTTATCATAGAATATTTGACACGGAAAGTTATAGGCAAATCATAATGAACAATTAAAATAAAAAATCGTGTAGTCATTTCAGCACTTGAACTACACTACTACTACTTTTAATGCTCTTATATACATAAAAATCGACTTCAGTTTCTAAAATAGAATTTGTCCCCTAATCAGAAAAGAAAAGATCATATATCAAGAGGAAATATGAGATGAAATTTAAAGATGCGTTTGGAATTGAGCGCAATCCGATTTTTACTACTGCGTATTTTATCTACTTCTGTTTAATTAGAATAAAATACTTCATTAATTATATTAGGAACGTTCTTTGCTTTATTTCTGTCCACTTTTTAACTGAATTGATTGTATTATTATTTATTTTCAATGCCTATTTTTAACAGAGTTATATTCGAGTAAGAGACAATGTGTCCTATGTATTCATTGGTATTTTTCTTCTTGAAGGGTTTGGATGAAACAACAAAAGCTTCAACCACTTCTGATTCACTAAGGACTGTTAGCTCCACTTCTTTGGCAACTCCTGTGAGGACAGGTAAAGAAACGGAATCAAATTCACTTTGCTAATCAATTAAAATGAAATTTAGCGATAACTTAACATGAAACACGAAAAAAGAAGTTATAATTGCAAACCTTTACGCATGCAACTGGTAAAAATCAGGACACATAACTATATTTATAAAAAACTGATTGATTATATTAGCGTTCGAGTTTGTTGACATTTGAAATCTGAACCATGACCAGAAAACATAACAGCCAGCGATTACTTTTTCCAAACCTTCACTACATTAGCAGGAGGTTATTGATGCCAATGAATTTAATATGGATCAGATCCATATACGTGGCGGATTTTTACGTCATATCGTCTCATACCGCTCATGTGAAGTCCGGTTATCACCATCTCCAAGAATGTTGGTATTTGCTTTTAAACTGCAGAATGATTGAGAATGTCTTTTACATGTACGAGAATTCTATTTCAGGCTTTTTTTAATAGGAATTTAAGATTACCATAAAAGAAGAAAGTTTACTTCTTCTTCTTCTCCATGAATCAAAGAATAAATGAAACTATTTTATTTTCTTTTTCATTAGGAAAGTTTTTACTTGGAATTTATTTTGGAATATATTCTTTCTTATTTTAGAGTTTTGTGTGCTATACATTAGCAGCATTCGACATTTTAAATTTAAAATTTTCGTTAAAACTGTCAATTATCATAAGACAGTCACTATTCATAGTTAAGATTAAGTATTTTATCTTACTTTTTTAAAAACCTTTATACTCAAGTATATATAATACAAACATTTTTGCTCTTCAGAATACATTTCTGTCATTCATACATTCATTTATTTATTTTCTCTGGAAAAACTTTTATGTTCTATTTAATAAAATAAACATTTTTTATAATAAAATAAATTTCTTGCAGTTTTCCCCAAAATCTCTTTCTATAAAGATTTCATGTAGTCTTGCAATTTCATTTCGATTACCTGAAATGATGTGCATCATTTCATCCAAACGAATTTAATAAGCAGTGAATGATTTTTTTTAATGAAAATAAGTCTTTTTATATGAGTAAGATAAAGAAATGACTTTCGAAATACAGAAGCAGTCTAGAATATTAAAAATTATGTTATGTCACTTTCCAAAAATTTACTGAGAGAATTTTTCCTGAATATGATAGTGTAGTTTCGTGCTTACTGAAATACATCATCAATTCGCGCAGACTTCAAAAATTCGTAGTAAGACTCGGGGGAACAGAGGATTAAAAAAATGTATATAAAATGATTCTAAAAGTCACTGGATGGGCCGCTCACGCGTAATACTGAAACCTCTTACGCAAATCAGGTGCAATAAGACATTTGTCTGGAAATGGATTCATTCGTTCATTTCCGAAG
>JAPMOR010002645.1:129632-158974 GCA_026543865.1 Argiope aurantia | reverse complement strand
TTGTCTGGAAATGGATTCATTCGTTCATTTCCGAAGCATGTTATCTTACCAGATCCAGCGTTGGTTGTTAAATTTTTCTAGAAGAATGGCAGTTCAGAACTATTGCAATACGAAAGTTTCGCTCGGAGAAAGGACTGAAGGCGCATAAAAGGCCTATTTCATTGAATGGAATACTGGATTCAATACTACATTTTGAGGAAATGGGGTGGAGGGCGGGGGAGCGTCTAAGAAGAGGCTGGCCACACTTGAGCGTGGACCGCGCCCATGTTGTGAAAAGTGTCATGGCAAAATTTGCAACCGAGATATCAACGGGGAGTTAAAGTGCTCGTGAAACTGGGAGAATAACGGGGATTTGACATATTTTATAAGGAATCTTGGATCTATAACTTCACATAAGTTACTTCCGGGTGATACATATGAAAGGTTAAACTCCCATTTAAGAAGCAAGGGATATCTAAAAAAGATGCAAGGTGATTGGAACGAGTGTTCTTATTCGTAGCACTTCGTAGAAAAACAATTTTATAACCATAAATTCCGATTCTTTGCGAGTTTTTTGAAACAAGGGGAAATGAATTGCAAAAATCTTGAATGAACGAAAAAAATTATCTTTTCTAAAAAGTAAATTGTTCCTAATAAAATAGTCTTGCGCAAAAGTAAAGCCTGAGAAAGGAGATCCAATGAAGTCAAATAAAGCCTTTAAACGAAATATAGCAACTGGAAACATCACTTTATTATAGGAATATATAGCTACATTGCGATTTGCATTCAACTTTTAACAGTTGCTACATGAATTTAAAAGGAAACGTTGTAGCATTAACGTTTTTAGCACATTTGACCTATCAGGATGCAATACGTAAATAATTGAAAGCAGTCCTCTTCGTAGCCCTGGAAATACCCTTGACAGAATGACCTCTTGAGAAGGCTCTGCAATTGTGTTTTGGATGTTTACATCTCAATTAGTTTGTTGAGATCTTCCCCGATAGGAGCTTCATTAGACAATGCGGCAGACAGTTTAAGATAAGGAAAAATGTTGACCCAACCATCAACACAATACCTTGCATAATCTTCCTTTTAATTAGTACGTTTCAGAGTTCAGGTCCCTTTCACGCCAGAGTGTCAATAGCCAGATCATGCCCGCAGAAATTTCGCATAAAAAAATGAAGAATCATACTCGAGGCATCTAGGTTGGTGTGAAGTTTGTTTACCCACGCCCAAGTGGAAGTAGAAAATAAACGCGAAGAAAAAAAGTTATGAACAGGATCCTTCAATAATTGCATAAGCATCATTTTGAGGCGAGACGACTCGGCATCTCCTTGTTATCAGGCGGGGAAAACAAATGAAAGAAGGAAAGAAAAGATTCACGCAATAGAAGGAGGTTTTCTTTGTTTTTCTTTTGAAGTGGAAGTTGCAGTTCCTTTTATGTTTGACTGGAAGGCTCCGCTGTACCCTTGACGAATGAATGCAACCTTGCTGTCTTAATATTGTTCATCACCAGATTCTTCAGAATGACTGTGGCTGTGACTACACCCGGCTGCGGCGCAATTCTCTAATTAAAAAAGATTGAAAAGGAAAGGATCGTAAGACCCTTGTAATGTCTGATGTCCATTCTTTTCTGTTGGATTTGCGAATCTTTTGTGGAGAGGCACGTTCGGAACAGGATGGGGTGGGAGAGCGGGGGATTCATCCAAAAGAATAAGAACTTTGTTTCGGCTGTCGGAAGACATTTATTAAATTTCTGTTCAGCTTCTTGGAACGGAACACGTGAGATGTTTTGAATCGAAAGTGGTTTTGGACATTTGGAGTCCTTGTAGGAAAAAGATTTATACTTTTTAACGAACTTTCTATTCTTTTCGAATCATTCATTCTAATGTCTTTTATTATTTTCAATGCTCAAAGGTTGACCGAACTTTATAGGAAAAATATTATTAAGATTGCCTGAAATATTTTTTTCTTCTGAAAATGGCCGGAATGGAATTACATATCAAAATTGTAGAGTAACTGGTTTAAAATATTATTTCCGTCAAGATCATCGCGTATAGAGGATCCCTTTATTACAGTGACACAGTCAAAGTTAGAAATAGATGAAGAAATCATGCACTTTGATTTATTGATTGATGATTATATTCTCATTAGAATTTGAGCGTACTTCATGGTTAAATGGGGTAATCTCAATTTAGAACTTTGGTCAGATAAAAAAAAATCTGATCCTAAACATTTTAATTAAACTTTTATGCAGCAGCAGTTGATAGATCAATAAATCAGATCAATTTTATGCAGCAGCACTCGATCTGAGTCAATTTATAAGCTCCAAGCCTGCGGACCCGATGAACCCTTTGAAGAAGCGTATCTAGAGTTTTAAACTCTCCAGTTCCGAAACTGACGCTCTGACAGTAGGCAAGGTAGCCCTTGGTAGGGTTGGAAAGACAAACGTTGCAACATATTTATGGGTACACTCAATAATGAACTGTTCCTGCAGGACACTCTTATTGTGTTTAAAAGGACAAGCATAAGATTTTTTCTCACATTTTGGATTTCTTTTCAGAGTTCGGTTTAAATATATTTTGCATTTCACAATTTTTTAGACCAAAATGATTTCATACTATTATGACTTTAAAGAATGTATTAAAATGTAAATGTATTTAAATGTTTAAAGATAAAACATTTAAATACATTTTTACATTCCATAGTTATTTTTACTCTAAAATAACATCCTATTACGTGCGAAGACTACATTAGCATAAAAAAGTTTTACATTCCACAATTTTTTACTATAAATTTCACATCAGATTGTGAATTATTTTATTATTAGTCAAATATAAAACACCGGAAAGCTAAAGTTTTCCCAGAATTTTCATTTTCTCTAGATATCTCAGAAAATGTGAAATTCAGGATTTCTGCAAATGTGAAGGGATGTTTGCTCATTGCATGTATAAAAAGCCTGCTCAGTTTAAATTCACTGCTTCATGGGACATTAAACATTCTTGTAAAGCTGAAATGCTGATCTAAAATAAACTCGAATGTTTTTAAAAATGTGCGATCGGTTCCCAATATCCCAATGTAGAATTCCAGGCGAAGCCATAGCAATAAGAACATTCATTTTTCTCTTTTGATAATAATTATAATATATATATATATTACGTAACGGACGCAAACTTTTTATACATAACTAAATCAGAAATTTGTAGGTTTCGTACCATATGTTTGTAACACATGATAAAATATCAGATGGTGATTCTTTTAATTATTATTAAATTTACAGATTAAAGAATTTGTAATGAGTGAATTGATGTACTTATTATATAATGCAAGTTGCCAGAAAAAGTGTGTTGCATATATTCTCTTAGAATATTTTTCTCAACTTTGAAATACAACTTTTAGCACCAAAAATATTTAACTAATAAAAGATTTTGCGAGTTTTCTTTCATGAAAAAAAGAATTTTTATGAATTAAAAAAAAATAGCTGTATATTTTTTTTGTGATGTTAACTTCGCATAAAACATTGTATATTTTAACTGTTTATATTTACAAAATAAATTGATTTAGAAATTTGCATGAAACTGATTTCATATTTGAAAGTGACGAAATGCAAAGAATTTCTTTTCATTTTTTTCCATTTATTTAATCGATTTATTACATAGTTAAAATGTACATTTTCAATTACATTAGTTAAGAAATTGCATATGGTACCTGATTAAAATTCAGTTCAAAACCCAATGATAAGATATTTGTAATTCTTAGGAAAAAAAACATACAATATCATGTTTAATTTGTTAAATCAGGCAATTCTCAAAACAGGGTTCGCGAAATCGCGAAAGTATATTCTCAGAATAGCCATCAAAGCACAAAGAAATAAATGGAGTGAAATTAATTCTTATAAACACTAAATTGAAAAGCTACGCCTATAAACAGGTTCATCACATTTGTTTGTAAGAACGATTATTTTAACTCGAGAACGTTTTTAATTTGGCATACTGTGTACCAATTGTTTGACGCAAAAATCGTTTAAAACACTCTACAAGGCAGATTATTATAACAAAAGTTACCAAATTTCGCATGTAATATTTTCTTATGTGGTAGGTTCTCATTGAGAATTCTTTTGATTCTCTATATGCTTTTAATTAATTAAAATGCATCAATTTCCAAATTTATTTAATATTAGCTGATGCAATAGATTTTTTCCGTTCATTTGCTTTTGAAATGATCTGTTTAGTTGAGAAATTGATTTTTGCAGTACAGCATTTCATTTGAAAAATTTATAAATTTAAATTACAAAAATATTTCATTACCAAGACTTGATTTCAAGCTTCCGTTTCAAATTTAATAGAAATATTTCACATTCCGTATGATTGTGATAAAATTTTATAAATGTGTAGGCTCGACTTAAAACTGAAGCCGAAATGATGTTATAAAAAGTAGAATAAATAATTTTTTAGTAGGATAACATGACCATTTTAAGAAGTTTCGGACTAATAATTCGAATTTCTTTTCGGGCCGTGGTAGCCCAGTTGTAAGGACTCGGCCTCGGAACCGGAGGGTTTCAGGTTCGTAACCCGATTTCACTGAAAAACCGTCGTGTAATAAGAGGGTATGGTGCGCGTTAAATCCAGTGGTGCCAAACGCCCTCCCGCTGGTGTGGTGTGGAAATTTAGAGAGGGTAGTGTTGGCTCAATTGCCCTCCCCGTCATCTGAACGCGGCTGAAAATTACGGTCCGTCCTAAAATAGCCCTAGTGTTGCCTTAAAACGGGGCGTTAATATAACCAAAATCGATTTTTTTTTTTTTGCAATTATATCAATTTATCTATTATTCATCCTCAAAATATTTTCCTAGCAGCCTTCCCCCATTGCGACAAGAGCTGGTCTTCCATAGATTACGAGTTGGTCCATCCGGGTTTCCCGGATGACTACTCGAACGGCATGCTTTGCCGCTACTCCATCAGGAAACATTCGGACTCTATCTGTGGCCTGGAGATCACCTTCAAGAAGTTCGACCTGGAGACAAGTGCGGGCTGCGAAAAGGACTTCCTCGCCATCGGAGATGAGAGGCTGTGCGGAAATATACCGACTAATTCCGTAGGTGAGTAGTTCATTTCTGTTTTTCATACACTTTGCAGGGAGTTTCAAAATTTAGAACAGAAAATGTAAAAGACCGATAGAATACGGTTAGATAAACATAAACGCCCCTTATAACACAGGCTTTTAAGAGTGGTAGAGGCGATAATTGATGCATTTGAAAATGGTACAGATAACAGAGGTATTTATATTAGAACCCCCCCCCTCCCCCGCCTTGGAATTACAATAAAGCAACGCAGCCTTCTTGCTCTGTCTTCAGGAGTGAGTTAATTGCGATTAATGTAGGGCTTGATGCTATCATATTTAATGACTGTGATTTTGGGGAACTATGAATTTTATAGGACATTCGTAGTGCACTGCAACATCTTAGTGGCTGGTACGCTGCAAACGATGAAACCAGCGTATCTATTCTGCTCCAACTGCTGTCAGAACCACGATGTCCACCTCCAATGGATCCCATCACAAGTAAATATATGAATGGTAATGAGGTCGCTGATAGATTGGCCAAAGAGGGTAGTGCGAATGAAACTGCCTCTGGCTCTTCGCTTACTTATCAAGAACTACACTCAAATGAAAACTCAATTTATATAGTGTATTCCACTTGCGCACTAATGGTACACGGGGACATTCTTTGGCACTCTATTGGAAATCAAATGTGACCGTGATTCCCAGACTGCTCTGACTGGACTAAAAGTATCATTCCTTTGAAAGTGGTGGAAAATCCATCCCACTTGTAAAACATGCTGTGACGCTTCAGCTTCACCAAATCACATTCTGGGTTGCATCGGACATTCTAAGGGAGACTTAAGGTCCGATACCCTTATTATTATAGAATTTTTGGCGGTCAACAACCTACTGGAGCTAATCTGACATATGTCAGATCTTTTGAGGGTAAGCAACAACAGATAACAGCGAAGAAAGGATGAAAACACAGATTAAAAAGCATTTCTTAAGAAAAAATACAAAAAAAAAATACACAAAATTGCAAATATTTATGCTGAGATACGCTTCATATTGTTTAAAAATGAGCCAGTTAATTTCCCTGAGGCATCTGTAGCTACCGAATTTTGGTTCGGCATCCAATTGTGCGGATTCGTTAAAAATTCTTAACTTGTAGATTATTATGATCCAAGAAGATTTTTATTTGATTGTACAGGGAAAATTTATTCAGTAGAGACAGCGCGAGCAGGCGATGGATTTGTCCTAATTGGAAAATACTTTCTAGTGCATCAATGAATAAGTTGCGGTCAAACATTATAAAGTGGTCTGTGCTTGTGTAAGTAAGTTTAAAGTTATTTTTTAAATTAATAATAAGAACTTTTTAACACCTATGTAGCCATATTTTTTCTGAATCAAACTTTTCAATGATTGTAAAAAATTTTTTTTAACAAAATGATTGTTTAAAAAATTTTTTGCAATTACTTTTTTAACCTAGCTTTGAAAATAATGTTTCTTTAATTTTACTAACAAAAACAAACAAACAATAAATAATATAAAGAGGAATAATAATAGATACATAGATAAATAATATTTTTTACCGGGAATGTATTGGTAAACAAGTGAAGCTAAATTAATCTATTTAGAGAAGGAAGGTTCAAGCTAATATTTTAAAGAATATTAGCCTGAACAAGGATAAAATTTTATCATTTTTCATCAAAAACAAAGCATTTTGATTTTCTTGCTTATTCGTTAATTAAAGACAAATTTGTAGGTTCACTCATTTAGCGAAACTTCTGCAATGTAGTGTAAATTTTATTAAGATTGATTTACACATCTGTTTGTATTGAACACGCACTAAACGTCAGTTGCAATAAATCATTTAAAGTCATTTATTGTTTAGAAATTCCATTTTAAACATTATGCAATAATAACTTTACTTTCATGTTAAGTCTTATTAATTTCAATTAATAATAGTATGTCAATCTAAACTTTTGAATGCACATCATTTGATTAACGTTTCTGACTCATTTCTTTCTCAAATTATGTGTGATTCTAGCAAAAATGTAAAAGCAATCAGAAGAAAGGAAATAAAAAACTGTTGCATTGAAATGTATTTGGGTTTGATAGTTTAGTTTAGTTATATTAACGTCCCGTTTGAAGCAACACTTGGGCTATTTTGGGACGGACCTCGTCATTTTGAACCGGTGTCAGATGACGAGGACGACCCCTGAGCTGGCACCCCCCTCTCCACACCACACCACACCAGCGGGAGAACGTTTGGTCAGGATGGATTTAACGTGCAACAGACCCCCTTACACGACGGTTCTTCGGTGGAATCGGGTCTCGAACCCGAAACCCTGCGGTTCCAAAGCCGAGACCTTACCACGAGGCCACCGCAGCCCTGAAGTGTATTTGGGCAAACGAAGCATATAGTGCTGGCTCGTTAGGACAATAAGAGCAAGAAAAACGATCAAATCAAAAGGTCCAAACATTTTAATAACCTATGTTCTTATAACATATCCACGAATGTAGATCACCAGTCATATTACAAGCACTAAATTTACACTGGAAGGTCATAAATCTGCGAACACAATCTTGATACAATCTTCATCGGATTAAGTAACTGCTTATTTTACTTGCTCAAAAAGTATGGAGCATCCTTCTTGGTAGGCATATAATCTTGTTTCTCTGGATTATCACAAGCCAGAAATTTAGAATTATGGTTTTTAAACACATGTAAACATACATTTATCGATAAGTTGCGTCTCTGAAGTCTACCAGCTCAAAGCATGATTTATAAAAATAGATTGCATTTAAAAATCAGCTAGTCATCTTAGTCTCCTCTACACGTCTTTAAATATTAAAATCACCCATATTGTTGTGAATTTTTATTGATTACTAAATAAAGTATTTGTATACCGAATGGTATTAAAACTAAACAGAGCCTTTTATATTAGTCATATTAGTATTACAATTTTCAACTTACTAATGAATTCTTTGAAGAAAAATACAATTTCGTATGCATTTGATTTCAACAGTTATTTTTAAAAGATAAAAATAAACTATATATACACAAAAAAATATTTGTGAATTGAAACATTTGACCATCTTTTCAAGATCTGCCCTGTCAAAGCTATATCTAAAATGACAGATTTAAGCAACTGTAGTTTTGGCGCGACAGTCGTAGATTACCTGTATCTTATATTTCGTAATCGTAGATTTTACTATAAGATGTTATTAAACTTAAAATTGATTTTTTTTTCAAATTGACTTTTGCCAGTGCAATATCCATTTGATGAAGGATCCAATCACATTCCTCTGGTTTTCGGCACCAATAACAACGGTACAAAGGGAGGATTCCAGATCCTTTTCCAGCAAATATCTATCTGCGAAGAGGACCTCAACGGTGAGTATGCTGGTTGATGATTAAGCTCAAAATAGATTTTAAAATAATTTTGAAATCGAATTGAAAATAAAATGAAACATATTGTATCTAAACTAAACATTCTTATAATTCCATGTATCTTTATCATTACTTATAATAAAAATGAATGTGCCTGTGGTGGCGCTGTACATGACAGACGATGGGCGTAGAGCTACTAAACTTGGTGCATGCGGGAAAGGGATTATATACACTTCGAAGCGATTTGTTTTAAAATATTAATTAATTAAAAACTAAGCAAAATTTTGGCGTTTTCCGCAACAATTTCCACAAATTTTACAGAACAAAAATGAATTTTACATCATCATAAAGTTTTAAAAGTTATTTTTTTCAATGGTACCAATATTTTAATAATTAAATTTCTATTTTTAATAAATTTTTCAAAAGCATATTTTAAGCATATTTGCCAACAATTTATTTTCCGCAGAATAAAAATAAAACTGGACCTTCACGAACACGTAATGCGTATGTGGGAAAAATTAGTTTTTGTCAACTTAATGCAACACGTTGAGAAAAGTTCAAATTAAAAGATTAAATCAAATCTTTTTGCAAACTAAACATGGGAAAAGTGTAACAATCAATACGAGTCTATATGAAATGTGATAGTTTCTAAAAAAAGTCAACACAAGAAAAAGTTTTATGTGACTTTAAAAATATTTATATTTTTAATATAAGATTTTAGTTTTATTTAAGATAAATATGGTGTAAAATGTGCAAGATATCTACTTTAATCGGAGCTCAACAGCTAATTTGTAAATTTTTAGTAATGTGCATACAACAGATATCTAATAGAAATAGTCTAAATGAAGTGCATAATTATTTTTTCGTAGTTTGAGTCAATAAATGCTCTGCTGAATTACGAATTTTAAATTTTAATACAGATCCTTCGTCCTAAGGGTACATTTAATAAAGTATTATTTATTAAGACACTAATATTTTAAATAAAAAGTTCCCTACGTTTGCGATAATACAACTGATTGACTTATGAAAATTCGAATATCCCTATTTAATAAAAACGAACGATTTTAGATCTCTTCATTGACCGTCTTGAAGAAAATTCCTCAAGGTCTGAAATAAGGAAATTGTTGATTGCTCTAAAATTGTTATTCGAAGCTTTTTTTTTATTTATTTATATGCTTTCAATGTTTTAAAATTGTCATTCAATGTTTTTATTTATTATTTATTTTTGGCCTAATTTGACCATAGAAAATCGAAACGTTAGATTTTTTGCGATTATTTTACGGAATTTGATTCACAGGATTTTACAAAATTTCGTTTTCATAATTGTTTTCTGAAATATATTTATTTACTGAAATAAAATATCACTTATTGAATTTAAATTCTTTTGAAAATGGAATTGAAAAATGAATTGTATGAAGAATAAGAGAATTTTTTATTGAATAATTCTTTGAGATATTGCTTAAATTATAAAGAAATTTTCTAAAGTAGCCATAAGACTTCAATGCTGAAGGACTCCATTTTTTACGGTCATTCTTTTAAAATGCATATTTAGTTTCAACACATATTTTTTTATTAACTGAAGTTTAACCGATTTCGCTTCAATTTAAAATTTAAACTTTGTGTGAGCTAATAGAATTCTAAAGAAATACTTAGTACAATGAACAGAACGTCTTAAGGCTTCGGTAATAGTATGTGTTATATGACTATCAAAATTTCAAACTTAAAGATATTTTACTGAATAAACAATTAAGATTTAAGTTACGTAAAATGTTTAATTGAAGATTCATCGAGAGTTTATCTTGGTGAACCAGCTGGTTGCCAAAGGCGGCTAGTTCTTTTTAAAAAAACTGACTTTTGTTACAACGAATTTTTTCTCGCGCATACTCATTAATGATTCATTTTCAAGAAATTGATTTCGCGTACGAGACCGGAACTGCTATTACACATTCACCACGTAAGAAATTTCTGTTTTAATGGATCCAATGTTATTAGAATTCGACTCACCCATTCAAGGAAATATGTTAGTTAGTAGTGCAATAATTCAAAATATACAAGATGCCCGAATGATCGTTAAGGAACTTTAAAGTAGGTCAAACTCACAGTAAAAAGCTACTTTTGTATTAGAATACGTGGTTTTCTGTCAGTGAATTAAGTAAAAAAATAAAATATATATAAAAAAATCTGATAAAATGTTGAATGGGAAATAGTTTTACAACAGCTCAGTTGACAGAAAAATGACATGCAAAGCCTTTATCGTTTCGCATGGCTGAAACTGAAAATTATTACTGATAATAATTAACACATTAGTAATCATCCTTATAAATATTACTTTCAAATGAACTAAATTTCAGACCATTTATCATTCATAACAAAATGGCAGTTGTCGTATAGTGCAAAATATACTAAATACAATTGAACATTTTGAAAATGCATACTTTTCGGTAACAACACCAACAAAGTGGGGAGAAAAGTATCACAGGTACTCTCTCATTAAATTACGGTATTTTTCAAATATGGTAGGAAATTTTAAATTAGAATAAATATTTATACACCAAAAAAAATAAAGGAAATAAACCTATTTTTCCCCCTATTTTTCAATAAACAGCCGAGTAAGGATGGATAAGTTAGAAAAGCTTCCAGCAGATCGGTACTTATTCACATTTTTTCGATCGGCTTCCGGGTAATTAAATCCATTTCAATCAAGGCTAGTCCTGCGTGGGTTTTGGAAGAGAGCCCGGCAAAGTTGAGAACTTTGAATCGATTTTGGATGGCACTCACCAAAACGGATGGCAATTCTTCCTCGTTGTCTGTCGGATTTCAGAATTCTATCTATTTTTTTGGCAACATACATTATTCAACGATGCGGCCATAAATCTTTTCGATACTGCGTTTGTTCGTTTGACAAAGAATTTTATACATGTTGGCACTGTTTACTGTGAAGTCCAAAATCTCTCAGTACTCTTCTGGTATTTGGCGAAGAATTTTTATTATTATTCTCTCAAACAAACAGGGGGAGATATTAAAAGAATTGATTTATTCGAACTATATGTAGAAATAAAAAAAAGGTGCTGATATTCAGGTCATTTTCAAATACCCATGTTTCATAATTTATTTCAATAATTAATCTCCTTTACAGTAAGAATCCAGGAAAAAAAATTATTCATTTGTAATAAATAACTCGTTTAGAAAAAGCTGTAACATTTTGCATTTTTTTATTCGAGTGGAAAGAAACATTTGAAGAATTGCATTGGGAACATAAATTGTATAAAATATGGGATTAATTTATATAGGTGCCAAACTAAGTTTGTATATGGGGGTCAAGTTTTCTGACAATGAATTAAGCTATTCATAATAAAATAAATAAAGAAATGTCTCTTTCCTTATCTTTCTGCTTAATGACAATGTATAATATAATGGGCAATAATTTAAACCATGAGATCATTTATAGCATTTGGCTAAAATATTGAATTTTGCCATAGATATGACATTATATCTAAATTATTGCGACATAACAATAGCAGCATAACCTAGAAGGGTTTGAACGTTACATGTGGATATTTTTAGAGCTTTTCTGCGAATAAGGAAAATAAATTCTAAACTCTTTATTTCCAAAATGCTTTACTTAACAATAGTTTCTTTCTCTTTTGATAAAACTAATTTTATTATTCTTTTTTTAATTGATGGGATTCTGTTATTCCTTGAAACTATTTAGCTCAGCCTTAGTTATATATATACCTTTCGTTTTGAAGCAATGTGAAGGTTATTTGGAGAAGGTCTTTGTAATTTTGGACTCTGGTCTAATGATAAGGACGACACTTGAACCCGTGCTTTCTTCTAGAGGCTCCTGCGCCACAGAGCGGTCACGAATCCGAGATCTTACTGAAAATTTATTTTTGAAAGATGTGTATTGAAACAACTAATGGACTAAAAACTTCCTGTTTCAGAACAAACTTTTGAATGCAATAAGCAAAAGGAGATGCAAACGCTAGCACAAAGCACTGGACCACGAATCATCTGAAACGAAAACACCCGTTAATTCGGGAGGAAAAAATGTCGCAAATGTTGATCAAGATAGAATATCCGTAACATTTTTGACATAAGCTTTTTCATTGCACAACAAGAGAATGATATTATATTGAAAAATTGCAGATATAGGGGTTATATGGAATGAAATCCCCCCCTTCATATTTGTAATGAAACTATCAATAATTTAGAATTTAAAAGGTTAAAATTCCCCAACTTAAGTAACTGTACTTGTTTATTTCTTCAGTGAAAAACTTTCATTTGTGAATGCACGCAAAGAAAATGTTGGCTTCTCTTTCTCTCTCTTTTCATTGAAAATAATTTAGGTTTCATAAGGACATAAATCTGGTTTACTCTTAAAAATGATTATTATTACTATTCCTTGATTGAAAATTCTTGAAAACAATTCATTCAATCAATCTTAATTCAATCTTATTAGCAATCGATTTCATTATCTAAATCAATCTCTCTTATTAATGCAATCAATCTCAATGCATCTTATTAGCAACTAGCATGATTCAAGCTGAAGAAATGATCTACCTACAGAGTGAACTTTTTTTCAAAGATACATTCAATCAACCAATTTGGTAATCGATGGTAATGGAGAATACGAGGAGATTCAAATTCAAATGTTTCTTCTCCAAGAAAATAGGGATCTTTTTTTGTTTCTTTAACCTCCAATTCAGTTTCAAAGTCGATTAGGTTTGTGAAGTTATATGTACTTTCAAATTACTTTCCCTTTGCAATTTTTCACATAACTGATAGGAATCATACTGAACTGTATTTTTGATGTTTAAATCGATTCTTAAACGTATGATTAATCGAAATGTAAAAATTTTCTTTTCCTTGCATTTTTATGAATGTTGAAGGTATTTAAGTCCATCTAAATTTTATTACAGCCATTCCTGCCATCCACGCATGCGACGTTCTCATCACTGACCCTTCCGGAGAGCTGGTCACCCATCGGTCGCCCGAGGACGCTCTGGGGGACCCCGTCTGCCGCTATACCATTGGTAGAAGGCACTCGGGATATTGCCATGTGGAACTGGACTTCGTCGATTTCAACGTCGAATACTCGCCCGGATGCATTGGAAGCTATGTTCAATTAGATGGACACCGATTCTGCGGCACTGCACTTAGAGGACAAAGAAGTAAGATATCTAAGGTGTAGAAATGTTCTTACGTTTTGCTGAAAGTATTTTATTAACAGAGAGTGTACCAAAGAGTATATACATTTTTAATTGTCAGTGCATAAACAATTTGTAGCATTCATAAAAAGTTGAAACTTAATTTAATAGAAAAAAATCATAAGTACCAAGGATATAAATGAAAACTTATGATGATAGAAACATATGATTAAGAGCATTCAATTGCAACAAAAGGCATGATGAAGTTCAATGTGAAGTAATTGCTCTGGAGATTCCAAATGGCAATCGATCTCTTGTCAACCGTTAATAATGCTTATGACATCAATGAAACTACTTTAGAGAGGCTCTGTTTCAAATTTACTATATTAGAATCCAGAACAAAATAAATCAAATGTTGATTTATGTAGGAATCTGAAAGGCCAAGAAATGGTGGCCCAGATGCTGACTGGCAATAGAAGTTCCGAAAAATAACCATTAAGGGTCTATGGCAATCTCATATGACTAGGTTCTTAACATTATTTTTAAAAATAAAGTTGAATGGCAGAAAGAAATTTGAGTGATGCTCCACCGAGGACCGAAACGGATCGCACTCGGTTCTCTTCATATTGCTTCCTACTTTGGAATAGTTTTCATACGGATGTTGATTTCCATTGCAACGTGGTGGAATTCGATGAACAAATGGTTTCTGATGCTCTCTTCATGGTCTTTGGCTTTCCTCGAATGGATCTCATTTTGTAGCAGCGAATAAAAAATACACTTTACAGCTCAAGCCCAGCTACAATAAACGGTAGAGATCAGATACCAGTTGATGATGAGGGGCGTTATCACTTCTGTCCATTGACTTTATGTGCAATATAAATTCAGTAATTCATTTTAATTAAATAAGTAAGAATGTCAGTAAAAAAAAAGTGGAGGGAAATGAAGTAAGTTACGGAATAATCAGTGATTAACGGGCATTATTAAAAGAAATTACCGATTGACGCATTATTGAAAGAAATAAGTGACGAGTTTGCATTATAAAGTCCGCATTTCAAGGAAATCATTTTTTATTTGAAAGATTTATTATTTGAGAAAATTAATATTTCAAGCAAGGTCGACTATACCTCACTTCAGTTGTGTCACGCATTAGTCTTACGATAGTAGATTTTAAATTATTCAGGGCAAAAATTAAGGCTATATTAGATACCCCATACTCAAATTAACAATAGTAACAATGAAGCAATTTATATTTGTGTTGTGAATAATGAATCTATATATTTAAAATAATAAGGAAAGAAATCAAAGAACCACTTCCCTGCCATAACTACCGAGTCATTATCAATTATTTTTCTTCTTCTTTTATCTGAAAGCTCTTGATGCCTAGAAGTATCGTCAATGGTTGCCAGCCTCCCCCCCCTTCCCCTAACATCCTAAAATTTCAAGAGATATCACAAAATGGAAGGCAGAAAAAGTAATCTAATTTCACTGATTTTATTCGCTAATCAATATATTTAAAATATGCTAATCAATATTTCTAAAAAAAATTCCCCAGTTCTACCTTTGATCTGAATTTGCAATTTTTTTGTGACGTAAATTGAGTTCTTTAATTCAAACCACTAGATCATTTTTGAAACTTTTTTGTATGAAATTTTTTTAAAGGATGCTTTTTTTTTGCCTCGATAACATGTAGTTAATCAAAGTAATTGTAAAATAAATTAATCTTTTCAATACAAAAAGCCTACGGTTACTATGTTAATGGTATTAATATAACAAAGTGGACTATTTTTGATGAAGTATATCTTATCAAAACAAAAGAAATTACTATTTCAAATAAAGACTGCATTATAATGGTAGAGCAGTTTGATTAATTTATTATACTTACAAACTGTGGAAATTAGTTGGAGAGGATAATTGATGAAATCACTCCAGTTTTTAAGGTTGGGGACTCTAATTAAATTTTATCATTCATTTTATTTTCGAAAATAAAGACAGAGGAAGCAGCTGATAATTAATAACGTTTCTAGGAATCTTTCACATATATAGATGAAAGAAAAATTAGCGAAATCAGTACATTAGATATTTTATTTTAATTTTGTGACCAGGGAATTTAGCCGAGGTTTCCCTCCAGAGAATGTACAGTAAAGAACTGCTTTTAAGATTTCGCCCTAAAATGGACAATGTTGGAAACAGACAATCAGTGATAAAATATCTAGATGTTTCTCATTTTCAGGTTAAGCTGAAAATAGCGAAATCAGTACAGTCATTTTAAATGAAGGACTTATCAACCCTCCTTTTCTAATTATTCTAAATGCGTAGATTGTGGCGGACACATCTATACGGCGAAAGATTACCGAATTTCATTGGTTTTATTTTAATAGTTCAAAAGAAATTTTTCCAGAAAATAATTTCTCAAATTTAATTGTTATTTATAAATTTTCAATATGAATTGAAGATTTAACGATTTTGACTTTGATGAAGTTGTTATTTCTGCACATGAAACTGTTTTGAAGAGTGTAAACTAATTGCATTCATAAAGTAGTTCAAGGATGTCAACTAAGAGTTAGTAAGTAAGATAAGATGTCAAGTAAGCTTTCATTAGACTTAAGATATGAGGCAAGTACTAAACTCTCAGGATTATCACAGCTCCTTCGGGATATTTGGTCACTTTCAATCAATAAAGTAGTATATATGTTAAGCTTCTTCCATAGCAGATATGGTTGAATTACTGTCGATTAGGCCAGGTATTTCCTATAAAGTGTTAATAATATTCCGAAACATATATTCATGGAACGAAATAAAATTTTCTACTCTCTTATAGATTGTCCACTAATGCGCGACTTGTCTGTTTTCAGAAAATGTGACTTTCGACGCTTTGGGCAACGTCCACATCGTCTACAAAACCGACACGGTACGAATGGACAGAGGGTTCCACTTGCTGTTCCGTCAGTTAGTCTGTCCACCCGGAGAGCCGGTGCGATCGCCTGGAGGATCTGGTAATCATCTTGAGTCAATTTATTTTCAGAAGAAAATTATTAAATCAAAGCTGTAATTTATTATTTTTTGTATGAAAAGGACAATAACTTCTTAAGCATTGAACTTTCTCTAATTTAGCATTATTAATTTAGTATTTGATTTCTGTAAAGAAAGAAGACTATACCTTGCAAATCCGCGTTATAACTGATATATTATCACGGTGGCTAAGTACGAATAACTGGAAGACCTATGTTTATATTTTTAAAGAAAAAAAATTACGGGAGTTGACATATGACGGAAATGAAGAATTTAATTTTTTTTTATGTGAGAGCCATCTGATTTTATTGTTTCTAACTGTAGTAATAATAAAAGAACCAAAACTACTAAATAACTCTAAAAAATCTCACGAAATTGCTTTTTTTAAATAATTTTATGAATTAAAAATTACAACTCCTATTTTTTAATATTTTTATTAAAAAATTTCATAATTGAAATGAAACTTGAAGGAGTTTTACGTTTCATAGACCATTTCCTTTCTTCTTTAATAGATTAGAAGACTGCAAATTGCATACCAAGAAGTATTTTTCGAATGTTGAAACCATTAAAAACAAATAAACATATTCTAGAAAAGCTCATTAATAACCAATAAGACTTTGGGGTGATTCTGGATTCATAACATTTTCGAGATAACTGATTATACAATTTTTATTTTTTATCGGAGTCATTTAAATATCGTACATTTTATGAATTAATATCTTACATTTCTGCTGCCTTAAAATTTTCCCAAGTTTTTAAATTTTCCAAAGCTATAAATACTATCAATTTGTGGCTATTATTATATATTCTAATGAGAAAACGAGTTGAAGTTATTAATTTTTGAGGTTCCGGTATCATTTACTACTATTACTGATAACTAACACTGAATTCACATTTCAATTTTAAAAGCATAAAAACTGATTAAAAAAATTTCTTTAAATCAAGAAAAAAAGTCATTGTAAGAAGAAAAAAATTTATCAAATTATCATGATTCAAATCATAAAACTATCTTTCTTCTAAAATTTTGATTTTATTTTTCGAACACTTATTGGAACTTTCACTGTTCAGCATAAATAAATTATTCAGAACTGTAACCAAACGCTAACAGATGTTCCCTTTGAGCAGATCTGGTTGCCGATCGCTTACCCAGTAGCTGCAGCAAGATTTACTATGAGAAAGAATTTTACTTAGAAAGCCCTGGATTTCCTAATTATTACGCCAACGATCTGGATTGCCAACTGGTCATCCGTCGATACAGACCATCTATCTGTAAAATGGACATTCGGTTCCTGGATTTCGATGTAGAGGACAGTCCGGGCTGCGTGTACGATTATCTGCAACTTGATTCGCAAAGATTATGTGGCCGCATACCTGAAGATAATGTCAGTAAGTACAACGAATTCTATCCTCAGAGTATTTTTATAAGCTTTTTTTTTTACAGAAATTAAATTTGTAGATAGGAGGTGGTTTTTGTGGTTAGCCGTTTCATCTGCGATTTCAGATTTTCGAACAACTTTGCAACGAAGTTGTTTATTGGAGGTGGAGAGAAGGAATCAGTGAGAAAGGACTGAGCATTGGAAATAATGGCGGATTAGACGGCTGTCTAGTACCATTAAGCTAATAGGGTGGGTGCAGACAGGTCGATTGAAAAAAAAATATTATTAGGATAGGTGCCAAATAAATAAATTAAAAGTTTTCAATTCGATGAATGACAAAATACCAGCCGTATTAGGTAACCAGGTTGTCCGCCCAGAATATAAGTTTCTCTTGGTTTTTCAAATATTAATACGGAATGGATTTGTATTGTTATTTGATAAGACATAAAAATAGCAATGAACTGAAATCTATTTACTGACAACTGCAGCGACTGCAAATTAAAAAGTATACATATTGCGAAAGACAAGCTCTCGTGAAAATCTGACTTCGCTGTGAAGGCCTAAAGAAAGGAACATTCTTTTTTTTAAATATTAAAAATGGTAAAAAAAAATGTGAAGGGAATGGTTTCAAAAACAATGAAATTTATTATTAATACAAATACATCATTATATATTGTGTTTCAAACCAAATGATTAATGAATTATAAGGAGCGAAAACATTGTCTGACATTGGAATGATGATTATTAGAAAGGTATTTTTTAGTTTTAAGGAAATAAAACTTTTTCAGATGTCCTATTTTGGGGAGATATAGATAAAAAATGACAAAAATTTGTATGGTTTTTAATGAATTGAAATTGAATGAATTAACTGACTTTTAAGTAAATGTTATCAACTTTTAAGTTTTGAAATATTAACAGTCACTTTACTCTTGCCCTAAAGAACTCGCATTCTAAATTTTCTTCCAGATTGGCCAAAAATTGTAGAATTAATTAATTAATACAAAAAACACATTCATCTTTATATGTATATAGATTAGAACTCATGAATGTTTACATTTAATTATAAAAATCATCATCAAACAAATCAAAATGTAAAATAATTTTTTCATTGTTTATTGGAACAATATTGGAATATTTAAGAATTTTTTCCACTTGACAAGTCCTATAAAATAGTCATTTTCGTAATATTTGAAATGTTGTTTACAAGGTTTATTAACAAATTTTATATTTGAAATGTATTATTTCTTTATAATTTATCATAACAATTATATGTTTTTATGTGTAAGAAAATCTTTAACTAATAATTATGATTCTTTTTCAAGACTTTTACAATTATTTTCACATGTTATGCATGTTGAAAAATAAATAAATAAAAGCTTATATTTTAATAATTTTTGTAACAATATTATTTTAAAATCTGTATAAAAGTGAAAGAAAATTGACTAGTTATTAAAACAGGCGTCTCACAATGTGCACTGGCTCAAAATATCTAGATCCGTCATTAATCTAAAATAGTAGATTAAAGTTAGAGTCGAAGTACTCGGCGTGGGTGTGTACTCGTTGGCGTGTAAATGATAGATATAATCAGACGAAATTAAACTTAGAATAGTAATTATAATTTGAAACAATAAGGTGAACGGACACTGGAACTCTTCCTCCTATTGCTCGAATTTCTCTTACGTAGGGTCCCAACCCAATTATTTTCTTTCAATCATCTCATCTCATTTTGGACAATCTGTTTCCTCTTCTTGTATACTAATAAAAAAAAAGGACATAAACAGATGAAAAGGTGCGATTAGAAAAGAAGAAAAAATTAAGGAAATCTACTTCAAAATATGCCAAGAAGATCTGAAAATCAATCAAATGACAATGAACACACACACACACACACACACACACACCATTTTTGACCCTTATCTTTGCTTCTTATGAAACGAAATGAGAGCTTCAACATTTTCGAGATTGTCAGTTTATGGGAAAAATTCAAATGACTACAATTACAGGATAAGAAAATCCTGAGAATGTACAGTACCATGCATTAGAATAAATTTCTTGTAATAATGAGAACAAAAGACTTATTAATAGAATAAAAATTCCTACTTTAATATTTGGAAATGTATGAACATTACATCCTAAGATCCAAATGATTTTTAGAAGTAAATTCAACGGCAATATTTTTTTTGCAGCCGTGTAATAGAGACATTCAAGTTCAATCTTTTAAAAAATTGATTTTAAAAGATTGATCTTTAAAAAAAATTGATTTTAAAAGATTAATCTTTAAAAAATTTGATTTAAAACATATTAGATATTTTATATTTACCCAAACTATGTTAACTCATATGAAATATCAACTATTCTAAATAAAAATTCACAGCTATCTAGATAGATTTTTACAAATATTGCACTCAAAAATATACAAAATGAATGATAAATATTTTTAAAAAAAGGTTCTTTAACGTTATTTTAAAAATGAATGTCAAGGAGTTATTAATACCATTTTTTGCTTGGAATTTTTTTCGATAGCATATATTTAATTAAAAGTAAGGGTTATCATAACTGTTCACTGTTATGATAACCCTTACAGACTTGAGAGATATAAAAAGTTTCACGGAATATATGGAATATTTTGTGCAGACTTTTATGCTTAGTTTTAGTTTGAAACGTATTTAGTCCACGTCAACATTTTGAAGACAAGTGATTCTAATTTAGTTGACAACTGAATACAGTGAGGATACCTGACAGGGACTATAAATACTTTAAATCATGAAATGATTCTTAATTTTTACTTTAATTGAACAACAATTTGATAAAGTTCAAAATTAATGTATCTGCACTTTTTTTTATTACAGAACAAAATTTCAATCCATTTTAAGAGAATAAATGTCCCAGTCATTCAGAACGAAGTTATAATCCAACATAATTATACAATCGGTAAATAGCTACCATTTCACAAATTTTAGGGAACTGATGAAAATGTATTTCTGAATGTGCGTAATTTATCGTTTAAAAGAGACCAGCTTGTTTCACATAAAAATTCAGAAATAATAAATTTTGGAAATATCCATAATTTGAATTGAAAGACGAAAAGAGCTCAAATTCAAAAAGTATATCGGGTGCGTTTCCACTTGTATTTCCACATCCCTTTCGAACTTACGAAAAATATTTCATTATATAGTCTTAATCAAAAGTAAATGTAGAGAATAACGAATATGCCCTTTGTTTGATACTTTCATATACAGCGTAATTATGTATATAAAATAATTACCGGGTTTTAGTTTGTATTTGATTATTGCAGGGTATGGCAGAAAAACCCGGACAAACAATTTTTAGTACAACTTTATTAAAAATAAATTAATTAAACAAAATATAATAAATACTAATAATGGTAGACTTTTACTAATAAACAAATTTAACTGGGTTCTAAGTGGCTGCCTTTCGCAGCGATACAAAGACGCAAACGCTTATTGAAATTTTTAACAATGAGCCGCAAATTTTCTACCTTTAATCTATCCCATTTCCGTCGAAGTGATTGCTCTAGAGTCCAAACTTTTGTATGGTTTAGTGCAAGCTCTAGACTCCAAAATGCACCATATAAGATTGAGATTCAATGGGTTTTGTGTCCACTTTTCAGATAATATCATGTCCAGAAAATCGCCTTGCACTACTCTTGTGTCTTTTTGGCCTTGTGAGCTGGTACAGAGTCATGTTGAAACGTCCACTTTACTTTGTTGAAGTGCATTTTGGCTATTGGATGCATAACAGCTTCTAGAATGTCCCGTTGGTGTACTTTTTGATTTATTTTAACGCTTCCACCACAAAAACCAGAGGTGTTTTGCCGCTTGCGTAAATTCCTCCCCAGACAAGATCGATTTAGGATGCTGGCGAGGGGCAACAATTGCCGGGGTGCTTGGAATGTCTACAAACCAGATCTTATCGTTTTTGAAGTTCTGAGCTCGTTCAGTGATAAAGAGCTTCTCATTAATGAAAAGAAATCTCCCCAGGTCAGACATGCGTCCCGTCTCAAAAGTTTTCGGCATTTTTGTAGCCACACGATTTTGTTTTCTTCAGGGAGAAGCTGAACTTTTTGAAAAAAGTCTTGCTCGTTTTTGGGACAAGTGTTTCATCAAACTGATCGGTCACTTATTTCCATTTCACGAGCGATCTTTCTCAGAGAAACTCTCGGATTTTATTTAACTCGCTTTTTGATGGCCTTACTCCTATTGAAAATATCTACCGTCCGTTTTCGTTCACTTTCTGGACGCCGACCATCGTTGCCAAGTTTTTTGAAACAACAGATTGCCTCAGATTCATTAAGTAAGCGAACTATCTCACACTGTCATTTTTCTTGCTCTAAAATAGCAGATATTTTGCTTGACATTGTAAAAAACCCAAAAAACAATATGTAAACTAAAAGATATACTATAAAATATCTTGTAATTGAAGTGGCAGACAAAAAGAAATGAACACAAATTAAAAGAAATGAGTTAATTTCTATTCTATGATACAATAACTTTGTCTGAGTTTTTTTTTTGCCGCACCTTGTATTATAAATCCTAAAAGATAAATTAAAAAATATATCTTTTAGGAAACATAAAAATTTGAATTTTGCTCGAGTAGTAACAAATATTCTGTATTTCCTCATTCCTTTACATCTATCCAATAGCTGCTAAAAACATTGGCTTTTGTTTATGTCGGCAAATGTATCAGTTCTAAGGTTATGGACCTCATTCTCTGTTGCTGGCAATGGCGGCAATGCAAAATTTCTTCACCCCCCCCAAAATATTGAGACATTGGAGGGGGGCGCCTAAAAAGAGCACTAACTCATCGCCTCCAGCTCATCGGCCGAATACTGTTATGAGAATGAATTGGCTTTTCTGGTTCTGAATTAATAAGGAAAAATGAAAAATTAAAGTAAAAAGCAGTATTTTTTCTGTTTTCCTGAATAGTATTGAAAAGTTTTATTATATTTTCAGAATTATAAAATCTTTGAAGTCTAAAAGTTATTTCATAATCACTCTTAAATTTTTGTTCTTTCCAGAAACCACTGATTTTCTATCGTTTGAAAAAGTCCTCCGTTTCAAAACGGACTCCATCAATCCTCGTCCCGGATTCTTCCTCTATGTCCGGCAATTAGACTGCGGCAACATTTCTCCTCCCCCCATCGTACCAGGGTCTCCGTCCTCTTGCGATGTCCATGTGTGGGATGTCCAGGCTAGAGTGACTAGTCCCAACTATCCCCGTGATTATGGCAACGACCTACGATGTCGCTACACCGTCCATCGACAAGGGGAGCACATCTGCCAGCTGAAGGTTACTTTCCTAGACTTCAAGCTGCAGAATGGAAATCCCGGATGCTACAACGACTACCTGGAACTGGACGGCGGGTGGAGGGCTTGTGGGGACAAATTTCAAGGCATCTCAAGTAAGGGAGTGATAAAATCGAAATATTTATGTTGATTTGCATTGTAAACTCTCACCGGATTGTAAGAAAGTAGAAATTCATCTCTTTTTGGAGATAGGTACAAGTTCATAAAATATTCTTATTCAGAATACTGTAGAGCCAAAATTTGGGGCTGCAGGAATGTCGCATCTCGATGGCATGTGTTCAAGAATAAATAGATATTGAAAGGTGCAATAAAAGGTACAAAAATGAGCGAAGAAGAACATGATTCAACAGTTCCTAATTCCTCAGTTATCGTATAAAGCAATCATAAGCAACCTTGATTCATATTAATTATTAATTGTATTTGATATAGGAACATTATAGACACTAACAAAAGAGTTATAGCAATTTCACTTGAATGATTGAAATATCTCGCGCTAATCTGAAATCAAAATCTGACACACATCTTGTTTTCCTATTAAGAATTTGACGTCGAAGGGAGCATTAAATTTTAATCGACATACCAAATTTTGTATGTTATGTGATTGTGAATTCATTCGAATCGACGTTTTTACTATAAGCAACCAAGTATCTTCTAAATTCATCAAAAGAAGAGTTTCTGAATTAAAAAAAAATTCCTCTCATTCTTTCTCTTTCACATCAACCGTCTATCTGCATTCGAAAATCACACCATTTAGAGATTGAATTTTTGTGACCATTTGCGTTTCCTCAACATTATATACTCAAATACTTTCATTTCAACTACTTCCAGATCAGAAGCAAAACATGAAGTTACACCATCACTATAAAATCGTTTCGCGTATTGTTGCTGATTTCGTTTCAGCAACAATAAATGTCTTTTTATCTGATGTGATACGTATAATCTTTTCGCTTTATATCGATTGCTGAGATTCGTCGCGACGATTGAATTGAGAAACGGCTTATCAAAACAGAAAATATTCGAATTTGGAAAAATTTATTTGGTGTTTGAATTGAGATCACTAAATTGTATCTAAATTAATCCATTGCCATACAGGAAAGATGACGTATAAGCCGTTGTTTTCTTCAGATGATTAATTTTTGGACTTTGCTATAATTCTCAACTAGTGGCTACATCATTATTTTAAATGTTTCTTAATTTCGATTTATTTTTCACAGGGACGCTGGATTTCAGGACCCCCGAAAAGGTACTTTTCTTCAGCACCGATGCATGGTACACATTTCCGGGATTTCTGCTAGCTCTGAGACAAGTGTCCTGCACAGAGGTCGCCGCAGAGACGGCAAGGGGTGGTGGGAACACGGCTTCCTGTGATCGGGAATTGGAGGCTCTCACTTTCGATATTCGTAGCGAGCTCTACCCTCTCAACTACCTGCCCAACCTTAACTGCAGGTTAGAATTGGTCCTTTCTTTCTTTCCAATCTGCCAATATTTATAAGCTAGTATATTATCTTTAAAATAGGTAAAATGACGTTTAATCCAAAAATCGATCAAAACCCACCGAACACTGGACATAGAGCTAACAAATTTGGCGCATAATTTTCATAATAAGTTCTCACTAAAAAAAGAGCTTATCAAAATCGTTTTCAAATTTTTAATTAAAAATTAAATTAAATGCTATCCTATCAAATTTATTTTTATGCCACATAAAAATTATAACGAAAAAAGCTTTCCAACGATGCAAGTTTTATTTCTCATAATTGTTTTCGCTAATTTTAAAATATTTACAAAATCATATTTTACTACAATGCTTTTCACTGTTTTAATTAGTGCTTTTATACACTCACACATTACGATGGTAATAAAAATATTTTTCTTTTTGCCCTTTACTGTTAATATATAAATAAGATTAAATTTTAAAAAATAGTGGGAATACAGGCAAACCAAGTTTGAAACTTTGTCGTGCTACGAGTTTTTGAACTAGATCTCAAATGTCCCTTAATTTTTTCTAGAAATAATTAAAACATGCATGCTGTGATATGAGAGGTCTATGACTCATAACAGAAAGTTTAACCCACTTGTCCTAATGAATCATTTAACAATATTTTTATAACACCTCTAGATAATTAGGTTTAATTTATTTAAACGTTCCTTTTTGTAAGTAATAGATAATTATTTTGGTACGATCCTGCTTTGTTTATTCAGAATGCATCCATCATAGATGTATTTGATATTTTTGTGCAAGAAATGATGCATTTTTCATAATTTTCGAAGTTTTTACCTCTTTGAGAGTATTTATTCATACGATTGTCATGAGTTTCGAATGTTTGGGGCAATGCTAATACTCATTTCTTTATCATGTTTGAGTGAATAATATCCATTAAAAATTTTTTTTGTATGCCTTTGCGCACATAGTTTAACATTAAAGAAATGTTGAGCTTTTTTGTTTTTAAATGAAAAAAAATCTTAATAAAGCAATTTTCTTCGCTTTATCATTGACAAAATATCTTTATTCTTTCAAATGTCTATTCTTTAATATACTCTTTTAAATTCTTTAAATGCGCAATTTTGGCTTTGTGACATTCTGAAAAAAGTATAAATAGTTTATTTATACTTTGTACATAGAAATTCTTCCCATTTCCCATTTCAAGATTGGCTTTATTTAGATATAAAACCGAAACCATATAGATGTGGTACAGATTGTTTTCTGGATCGAATAAATCACAATGCTGGGCAGCTGTGAGTTTCGTCATATCAAGTTAAAAATTCCAAGGGTGTGTTCTTTCCCATTTCTGAATGAGGTCAGATCTGTAGGACTTTTCCCAAAACTGTGGGATCGACTACGAGAATCGTTTTATATGTGTTCGCTACACGTAATTCGATTGCCCAAAGTGGAAAGCTTAGAAACTGCCGTTACAACTGAGCACTAACAGTTCGAAACCCTAAAGATGTAACAGATTTTTTTTATCATTTCGGGTGCTACTGTCTTCTTTTCTTCTGCATGCTAATTTCTTACTGGCCAACTGATCAGTTCTCAGGTGACACAAAAAACGCTTCTCGAAAGGAGTAACACGTCCCTGATTCTGTATGTAGCTGAAGCACATGATGGCCACGTATTCATGTCCTTACAGAACGGGTTGTTAATGTCCTTACAGAAAATTTTGAGGTCTGCAATTTTTAGAAAAAGAAAAAAAAATGTTACTGTAGCTTGCTTATTTTTAGCACAAAGATCTTGAAACATTTTAGTATATGATTCTAAACATAATAGAAGTATTTTCTTGATTTTTATGTTGTTTTCGGTAAAAATGTCGTAATTTATTTTAATTCTGGAACTTCTCTAGTTTTGGATGGTAAAACCCTTGCTTTAAAAGCTTTCAAGATGGCATATCCTGCGGTATATTTAAATTCTGAAAATGAAGTTAATTTCCTTTTCAGGTATGTAATCCGAAAGGTTTCAGCGGCTGTCTGTCAACTGAGAATTCGATTTATCCGGTTTGATTTGGAGGCCAGCATTGGATGCAGTCGAGATTACTTGGCCTTGGATGGAGAACGCTTATGTGGAGCCTTGCCGTTAAATACAACACGTAAGAAATTTTCTTTTCAGTTTTAATTCTCTTCTGACTTTATATAAAAATATTCAAGGTACCCACTTAAAGTCTGAATCTCCCCTTGTTCATTTTAGAACATCCACAGCCATATAGAGTCAAAAGTGTTACTTTGACTCTATAAAATATCTATGCGTCACGTGAAAAGATCAATTATAATGTAATCTATTTGAAAAATTCAGACTTTTGTATTCCTATCTCGAATATAGCAAAAGATGTGCAGTTAAAGTCAGTTAGATCACTACAGAGCCTCATCGATTTAAAGTGATAAGATAATAGTGGCTTTAAAAAACTAATAATGGCTTTTCAAAAGAGCATTTGTTAGGTTTTGAACTGAGGAACTGTAACGTTTGAATCGTTACAGAATGGAAAGGATGGAGCTCTTATCTGTCGTTCGGTTCATTTATCCGTTTTGCTGTCACAACACCCATATGGAAGAATTGAACAGTAACTCTCACTTTATGCTCTGCCATATGGTAGTTGATGCATTGGCACAATTGTCAGTAATGTAGCATAAAACATCCTACAATTTTGGCGAAAGGTTTCATAGGGAAGGATTTTAAGTAAGAAAAGCTCTGCCTATTGTGCACTTTATTACGAGCAAACTTCATCCTCCCACATCATTGTCTGCAAGGAACACTGTTGGGATTTTCAGTGATAAAACTGCACTATGTATAAATCTGTCTATGTTCCCTGCCTGTAGCACTTACAGGGGTCCTTTATGGAAACGATTCCGATTCGTTTAATCCTCGAACGGGACTTTTTGCGAAACTACAGTTTACTTGTAATCTCCCAAAGGCCGCGGTGGCCTGGTGGTAAGGTCTCGGCTTCGGAACCGGTGGGTTTCAGGTTCGAGACCCGATTCCACCGAAGAACCGTCGTGTAAGGGGGTCTTTTGCACGTTAAATCCGTTCTGACCAAACGTCCTCCCGCTGGTGTGGTGTGGTGGGGAGAGGGGGGTGCCAGCTCAGGTGTCGTTCTCGTCATCTGACCGCAGTTCAAAATTACGAGGTCCGTCCCAAAATAGCCCAAGTGTTGCTTTAAACGGGACGTTAATATAACTAAACCAAACCAAACCAAACTTGTAATCTCCGAATTTTGAAAATTGTGGCATATTTTGAAAGAATTACCAAGAAGAGAGAAGAAGAAGAAATGATCTATGAATTTTGAAAAGAAATATGGATTTTGTGGGGTTTTCTTTGAATTAATCTGCATTCATTCAGAAGGTAAGCTTCTGAATGCAATCGAAGGCGCTCTATAACTTTGATATTAATGTTCTTTTTTCATAGCTCATACTGTTTACGAAAAAGGAATCTTAAATCCGAATTTCAGCTCAGGTGCATTTTTTTCCTTCTTCTTCTTTCAAGTGAGATAATAATATATTTTTTCGATTATTCTCACTCAAGTCAGGAAATAATATATTTTTCTGTTAATGGGGTATAATGCAAAATGCATTTGAATTTTGTGAGATTTATAGCAGATCTTAAAGGGATTCTCTAGCGTTTTTTTTTAAACATCACTCGCCCCAGAACTCAAATTGTTGATTTCGCAGTCAGCATCAGTTTCAGATATCGCACCCAGAGATTTTTGACGGGAGAAATTGAACATTCTGAATTTCTTCATTATTTTTGTAAGGAGAACATTCATATTTCTTATTATTGAACATTCTTATTATCATGTTAAGATATATTCATTCATTTTGGATTCCTTTTTTGATTCAGTTGAATAAGTAGGCTGAAATCATACATTCTGCTTCAAGAGTACAGGAACTTTATACGGATTGGGCCAAACAATGTGCAGTATTACTGCTCATTTTTGGAGCACCATCTCAGACCAGCTTTGAGAAAAAGAAAAAAAACCGGTGACACTTTCTGCAGAACATTCCTATCATTTTGCATGAAAATGCTCGGCCGCATGCAGCGCAAGCTGTGGCTGATTTGCTCGATCGATGGGGCTGGGAAGTACTTTACCATCCACCATATTCTCTAGATTTAAGTCCTTGTGACTTTGAATTAATTCCTAAAATGAAGGAACCACTTCGTGGCATTTGCTTCAAAACTGTTCCCGAGATTCTTGAGGCAGTAGACCGGTCCATTCGAACTATCAACAGAACAGGCGCTGCTACATGTGTTCTGCGACTTCCACATCATTGGAAACGGGTTTGTTCACAATGCTGGCGACTATATTGAAGGATTGTAAAACATGGTGACATGAATCACTTTTGTATTCCATGGAAATAAATAGTTGCCACTTTTAAAGTTCCAACCCTCGTAAATTCTTAGCTGGCACAGAATTTTGTGTCTCTGCCTTTTAATTAAATATTTCAAAAATCCTTTTTACAACTGTAAGACTCAATGAAATTCTGCTTGAAACTTAAACGGAATATATGTTTCAAGTATCAGTTTTTTTCTCCTCACTTTCACACACACACACACACACACACACACACACACACACACACACACAC